>JANAVB010034881.1:5000-75000 GCA_029216955.1 Iris pallida | reverse complement strand
TATCCAGTCAGGAGCAGAGCAAAGTACAATTCTAGGTAATGAACGAGAACGTCATGATGTAGAAAATAAGTACAGAAGAAATATGTGAAGTACTAGAAAAGTAAAGAACATGTGAAGTATAGAAAAGTAAATACAGGAAGTACATGAAATGAATCCTGAACATGAAGTACAAGAACCTAACATGTGCACAATGTTTTGAAATACAACTAGCATATGTGACCGACTGGGGTGAGTACAGGAATAAGTACATAAACAGGTACGGCTTAGGGTTCCACGTGCACTGTGTGAGACCTATCAACATGATTTTCTAGTTTGGGTTTGGTCACATATTTAGTGTATTTCCTCTCCCCAAGTACAAGTAAGAACAGGAACATGAAAATACCAGAAGTACATGATACCGTGTCACAACGTGTCAACAAAAGAAGTACAGTATATGAATGTAAATACACAAAACTGTAGAATGTACTTGCCTTACTCCGGATGATGGGGAATAGGAAGAAACTCTGTATGTCCTCCTGATAATAGGTACAAGCTGGTTAAGTTCTAAATAATTACACTAACTTTTTATGGCTAACTAGCTAACTATTCATGGGTTAATTACCTATATATATACACTAGCTTATAACTTAGCATTAGTGAATACTTGAATAATTTCGCTCTCTGAGAGAATCCATCTAGCCGCAGGCGTGAGATGAGGCGGTTGCTGCCATGGACATGTTCTTGGAGAATTAGGGTTAGGGTTTGGAGTGGCTTCTTGAGGAAGAAGAGAATTTGGGGAAAACAGATGAGAGCTCGACTTTGGCTGAGAATGAACAAGGAGTCCTTCTCTATCCCTCTCCCAGCTAAGTTAAATAGAGAAAGGAATGAAATAAAGAATTTGCAAATAGGTGCCTCAATAATTATTTATTACAGCTGCTATACTAGTTTGTTATAAAGTTGTTAGAAATTGGTTATGGTTAGTTAGAAAAGTTGTTCGGATTCTTGGGACCACTCTAGGTTGGTTACTCCCAATTGATTAATTAGCTAACCATGGTATTTAAGTAAGCCTTTTCCAAAATATCCATGAATTATAAATAATAAAACAAAACCATGAATATAATTTATAAAAATACTAGGGATTTTCTAAAATTCATAAAATAGGAAGAGTGGGGTTACAAATCTCCTCTCTTAGAAAATTTTGTCCTCGAAATTTCAAAAACAAGACACGATGCATGAACGACACGAAGTTCAAAATCGGTTAGGTGCGAATGTGAATACGCTCAACGACTAGATACAAAAATAGTAAAAATTTGAAATGACTTATCATGAAAAATAATCGGATAAACTGGCACGATCGATAATAATAAAATTTAGTCAGGCACGAAGTGAGCGAAATTTAGTTAAGACCAAGTACGGTTATTACGTAAGAAGAGTTGAAATACCATGATTTAATGGCGATCGAGATTTGATTAGGCACGAGGTGAATGAATTTAATTACGACTCAGAAGAGTAAAATTATTAAGGTACAAATTTCAAAAGCATGACCAAAATCGAAAATTTTAGCACGATTGAAATAAAAGAAAATAGGAAAGCCACAACATGAACAAAATTTAGACCAAACACGATCAAATATATGTACAATTTTAAAAATCTAGTGAAACAGAATCAAAATCTAGCAATGTATATTTATTGAGAAAAATCAAATGATCCAACGATAAAATGCAAGAAGGGAAGTTGCAAGGGTTGATTGAGAAAACGTATGAAAACTACTCAGGAGGTATTAGTATCAAATCAAGGTGAACGTGCAAGAATTTATGAATCACGAAAAATCAATAATCATATGAAAAGGGATTATAGTCTTCACGGTATCCGAGAACATATAGGTATTTGAAGTCACTTTACTTAGAATCTCTGTCACGCCAATGTATATATGGCTGCAGTGAACTTTCGACTCTGTGACTCAAATAACGAAATGTTACCGAATATTTATCAACTTTATCTATTTTCCAACAATTATCAACGAAGCAACCCAAAAGACCAAGGTATGAAAAATTTAGGACAGTCTCAATAATACCCGAAAACCTATGAATGTCTGAAATCACTTCAACTTAGAGTTTATGCCTCTCTAGGGCGTTGCTGGCTGTAGTGAACCCTTAGTCTCCATAATCCAGATAATGGATGTAGCGCACAACTGCCACGTCCTGGCAGGTCATCGAATAGTCTCTCAACCTTATCTATAGGAATTACAAAAATGATTTCAAAGAATTCAAAATGGATTCCAATAGTCTAAGTCACGATAAAGGTGATGTTATCATCTGTTAGAAAACAAAGAGTTTCACTAGGTACGAAGACGCAACAAAGGATCTAACAAGGAGTAGTGGGTACCAAATTGGACAAACAAGGAGATTTTAAATCTTGAACAAGGAACAAAGTTTTGAATAGTAACCGGAATTGAAATCTGGAATGGTAACAAAATTTTGTATATGGAACATTATCCCGAAGGGATAACAAAGTCTCGAAGGACGAATAGAAACAAAGTGTCAATTAGAGAACAAGGTCTCAAAATAGTTAAGAAAATCTTAAATAGGAAACAAAGTTTAATGAAATCTCGAATAATAATGATGTCTCGAACATAATTTCGTAGGAAACAAAATTTCAAATAGGGAACAAAGTCTAAAATAGAAAGTCAAACATCAACAAAGTCCTAACTAAGAAACAAATCCGAATAGAAAATCTCGACGAGGAAGCAAGGTTTCAAAAAGTGAATAGAAAACAGATCATCAATTAGTGAATAGGAACCAAGTATCGAATTGTGGATATGAAACAAACGAAATCTCAAATAGAAAACAAGGTCGAAACAAAGTTGTGAATGAAAACAAATTCTCGATTAGAAAAAAAGTCACGAATAGGAAACAAAATCTCATAAAGGGAACGAGTCAATAGAAAATGAAATCTTCAAACAATGTCTCGAATAAGGATAGAATCTCAAACAAGTCTCGAATAGGAGCTAAAGTTTAAACAATGTTTTGATTGGAAACAAAATTTCGAATAGAAACCAAAAAAGTCATGCATAATGAATATGAAAATAGAGTATCGAATAGTGGATTTGAAACAATTATCGAATAGCGAATATGAAACAAGTTTACCGAATAGGAAACAATCTCAAATAGGAAATAGAGTTATGAATAAGGGACATATCTAGAATAGGAACAATATTTTGAAGTAAATCTCAAATAACAACCAAAGTGTTTGAACAGAAAAACAAGTCTTCAATTGTCGAATATGAAACAAAGAAGTTTTAGGCGCTAAATGAAAATCCAAAGGAAATTAGATTGCGAATCAGATCCACGATCTTCTCCAACCATGCAAGAAGAGTCTTCTATCTTTAGTCCGTCTTCAGTATTCTTCTGGAACTAGAATCACTTCAACTTCTTCAGCTGTCCTGACGTAGGCTGGTCCCTGTGGCAGTGTTCCATGCAGCTACTGAGTCTGGAGAGGTGGGTCCTTCTGCTGCAGTCCTGGTGCTCCTTGTGTTCATCCTTAGGCAGTACGATCAGTGGCCTCCGAGAAATCCTTGACCTGGTGGGCAGGCGATCCAAAGAATAGGTAGAGTCCGAGCCTCCTGCGGTATTTGTCAATATTATGTCCCATACTCTTGCAGAACGCACAAGAAAACTGGGTCTGAATCTGCCTCGGATGACGCGACTGATGATGCGACTGAAGAGGCGCTGTCTGAGTATTTGTTTGCCATTGATTGTAAAAGTACAAAACAATTATATAGGAGGACTGAACTTAGACTCACAATACAAACTCGCTCGTACAAAGAAAGCCTAGGGACGAAAACCTAGGTACAGCAATCTAAGTACAATTGTTTATTTTTGATTCCGAGGGGTGACGATAGAGGCTCGGAAAAGCAACGGCAGCTCTGTCTTGATCCTTGGACGATCGGATGTAGCCTTGGCTCTGACGAAGAAATGCTCTCTTTTTTCTCTCCGTATGTGCTCCTCTGCGTATCTCTCTCTGTATGCGTCTGTCTCCGTCCATTTGCAAGGGAATAGCACCTTGCTATTTATAGAAGTGGGGGTGATCATTAGGGTTTGCAATGATTACCCATTTTGAAAAGTCGGCGGCTTAAGAGTTATCAATCTGGACCGTTCATCTTGAATATAATAAATTTGAGCAATTAATGTGATTGCATCAAATCTCTGTGGACAATAAATGTTGATTGCCATGAATATTCGTGATTTGTGATAGCCTACCATGTGTCCAATTTGCTTGATTTGATTTGATCTGGGCAATTATGACGATCGCAACAAATCTAATTTTGTTAGAATTTGTTAGCACCCATAATTCCAGGGAAGATAAGACTGCCACGTGTCTCAATTATCGCGAAGAGGGCCACGTGTCTCAACTGGACCGTCTTGGCAGAGTCGCATATAGGTGGTCCTCTCAGCCGCATGAAGCATGCAGCCGCATGGGGATGGGCAGCCGCATGGGGATGGGCAGCCACGTGCAGATGGGCAGCCGCATGCAGATGGGCAGCCGCATGCAGGATGCAGCCGCATGAAGTGGGCGGCCGCATAAATACAGCAGCCGCATGAAGTGACCTCAGGACTTGGTGGATCTTGCCAGATGTAAGAAGATTTTCTCCTCTTCCCTAGGAACACGCCATCATGTCAGCGTCATTATTATGTCTTTATGTCATAGCTGTCATTTGTCAGAACAGCCGTCAGGGCATTAAATGCAGCAGAATGTAGAGAAGAATTGTTGAAGGCCACGTGGCTTCTTTCTGGGCTACATGGAACTATTCGAGCCGCATGGACCCTTGAGTCGCATGGACTCCTGAGCCGCATGGGGATCCTGAGCCGCATGGGGATCTTTCTGTCGGAGCCGCATAGGCCTTTCTTTATTCTTTTCCATGCTTCTATAAGACCCCCTTCAAAGTTTTCAATTTTGCAAAATTAAAATATTTTGAATAAGAAGCATGGCCAAGTAAAAACTCTTCGGGCCGCATAGGATGTTCTGGCCGCATGGATGTCTCTGCCGCATGGCCTCCTCAGCCGCATGGCCATCTGAGCCGCATGGGCTTTCCAGCCGCATGGGCTGTCTGGCCACATAGGCTCCTTGCCACGTCTTCATGCCACGTGTAAAAATCTTTGCATTGATTGCCTTTAATTTGCTGTCAGATTTAAAGCTGCTTTTTGGGGCAGGGTCCCAAGAGTTTATCCTTGAATAGTCGGATCGCCTTGATAACCGAAGAGTCGGTTACACTGCACATGGATCGATGCGTCGGTCTATGGGCTCCGCCTATAAATAGCAGCGTGTTTGGAAAAATGAATTCTTTACTTTCTGCTCTTGCCCTAGCTTTTTTGTCTTCGTCTTCCTTCTCTGATCATCAGCAATGGCTTCCAAGTCCTCTAAGGTTGCGGCGAAGGCTGCAGCGAAGGGTAAGGGCGTAACCTCGACGTCGGCTGTGGCACCCAAAGCTCATTTCGACGTTCATCCTGCCGTTAAGGGTAAGGATTTGGAAAAGTCATATGCTTCGAAACTCTAACAAAGTCGGCTTTATTGCATGCTTTATGCACAAGCCTTTAATGCAAACTGTTCAAATTGTATGGGCCGCATACATGTCCCATAACCGAGCCGTATGGGGGTATACCCCATGTCCGAGCCACATGGGAGTTATCTTAGTGGGCCGCATGAACACTTCGTAAACTGAACCGCATAATGACCTGTCGATCAGAGCCGCATGGACTCTTTTGAACCAAACCGCATGGAGCCCCCCTGGATTCATCCGCATAGGGCTGCGCGAAAACCGAACCGTATAAGCTCCTCTGAATTGAGCCGCATAACGCTCTTCTGTTTTGAGCCGCATAACGCCTCGTTAAGCATAATTGCATAAGCGTATGCGAAACAGAGCCGCATAAGCTTACACTAATTAATGCTACATAAGCTCATGTTTCAACAATAGAACCGCATTTGTAGGTTGGGCCGCATAAGCCAAAGCCCCTCTTTAACTTGTTCCTTTTGTCTGTTTTCAGTGAATCTGCCGGTTAATGCAGCGGGGGAACTTCTGGTAGGGCGCGCCCAATCTGCTATGGGCTATAGGTATGATCATATAGTCAAGTATATGATGAACCAGCTCCCAAAAGAGCCTTTGGAGAGGCTAAATGCTATCAAGAAGCAGTCCTTTCACTTCCTCTGTGCCATGATAAACTCGGGGCAATTGGACGGGGAATTCCTGAAGCCTGCGTTCCACTTTAGGGATGCTTTGTCTGTGAAGAACACCCGGGCGCTCGATATATTCGAGAGCTGGGACTTCACTCTTGATGAAGTGGAGATCTATATCCCTCCGATAGAGCGTCATTTTCCTCTGTCTTGGTTCAATATGCTACCGTTAGACAGAAAGATGATAGACTCGTTGACTCCCAGCAAGTCGGGGATGTTTGTAGGAAACATATATTACAATAGGAACTTGGGGTCGGCGTATCCTGGAAAGAAACCAGTCAGTCGGTACGTGATGGGACTTGCTCCGGGTACCTTCATAAACGTAACAGGTCCCAATTTCACGTTCATCCAAGCTGACACCTTCTTGAACCAGCTTGCTCGAAAAGGGTCTTATTCCGTCGGCCGGTTGGCATTGGTGAACTGGATAAACCCTATCCCTACGTGGGCCAACTTGACCACGTGGATTCTGCAAAATTATGAGGCTTTCCTGCGTGAGATCGGCCTTTATCACGCCATTCGGGGTACCTGCCATGGTCTGCCCATAAATAAACCGTTGTTCATGGCTCTTCTATAGATGTTCAACCGGAGGACGGGTACCTTCTTCACGCCCGGAGGGGAGCTGGGTCTCGCTCTCCATGAGATGTACGTTGTCTCCAAGTTGCCCTGGGGGGAGGAAGTCTTTGAGGTGTACACCCCTACGAGCGAAGAGCTCGAGGATTTGGATCGGTAGTTCCTGGGCTTTGTTGCCGTGTATCGGAAATTGTTATGTCACCACAGTACTTGTCATCAGACGGCTATCAAGAAAGACGGTAGCTCGGAAGGGAGCGCCCCTCACACCAGTACTTGGGTCGCATATCTTTTCACACTCGGTGCCTCCGGCCGAATTTCTTCCCGAGATCCTCAGACTCATGAGGAGGTACAACACTTGGTGTCGACTGCCAAGAGATCGAGGTCTACGGGCGACACCTTTGGGAGTAAGACTGACTCCTTTAGTTATTTTTATCATGGTACTCAGCGATTGTCGGAGAAGACGCTCCTTGCAGGATTTCTGATGGTGTGGATGCGGAACTGCGTAGTCTCCGGAGGGGCGGGTTCTATTGAGAGGATCAGTCGCCACTTTATCCTTTCCGCCGTCAAACTGGTTTTTAGGGTCAAATTGGCCCTTCTTCCGGCCATGGTATGCAGCATACACCATGGCCTTCGCGCCTTTTCGTCCAAGGTCATCGCTCGTGACACGGTGATGGATTTTGAGTGCGTAGAACTGCCATACCATTATTTAATGGGGTGGCTGCTAATGCACTGCCGGTCTCTGATGAGGCCTGGAGGAGAAGACGGCGTTACGGCTGATGACGCTTTCATTTTCCGATTCCACTATCAGCCCTGGGAGTACAACACCATGCCAGCCTGTCGGAGAGCGCTGACGAGAGTGGACGGATATGACTTTTTTGTGTCCGTATCTCATTTTACCGCTGAAGATGTGAGGAGCGCATATGTTGATGGTACCGAACCCCCTCTCCTCTTATCTGAAAAAATGCTCCTTTGGCTGCGTAATATCCGTCCAGCACACCTGGTATATCGTAATCACAAAAACGTCTACTTGGAGCCCTACTTGCCTAGCAGGTTTTTCGACAGTTCGGGTATAGCCAACTATTTTTGGACAGTCCCAGCTCTTGCCTGGGCTTTGAAGGTAGCGTCCTGGACGGTATCAGGGCATGGCATTATTACGACACGGTTCATACTCAAACCACCTTTTCAGTCCCTGATGGCGAGGTACCAGGGGAGATTTTATATATGGCGGCCTTATATCATGTTACAGCGAACAAGCCTCCCATCAGTTTCGATCCGAGTACCAGTTTTATCGTGGGTACTGGCTTGGAGGAGAAGCCCCAGGGGTCTAGGAAAAGGAAGAGGAAGGCGAACACAGTTCCCGTACCTGACTCGGAGTCCACCACTACGGACGAAGAGAATGATGAACATGATGCAGATAACTCTTCCCTTCTGGTGGAAGATGTTGGGGCTGATCAGCCGCCTATTATGTCAGATGAGATGGTGGAGGATCAGCCGTCTGTTGCACCTGGTCCTGTACGAAAACGTAGCAGGCAAATCTTCCCTGTTGGCGGTATTCCTTACTCCCGAAAATGGGCTGCGACCAGGCATCGCAACTTAATTATAAAGGAGAGAAGCAAGGACGTTGACCCCGCTTCAGATGTAAATCGAGCTACTACTTTCTTTATTCAGTTCTCCTTTTCTCCTGAACTTTGACCATAATCATTTTCCTTTCCTCTCGTAGGCGTCAGAAGAAGAGGAATCTCGCGAACCGGCCACTGTTTCTGAAGTCGATCCAGCCCTGAACACCTTGATCAATGACATGTGTGCCGGGATTATTTCTGCCGGGGCTCTCCCGATTGCGGCTGAGGGATCTCACAGTGCTGAGGTCGCGACTCGAGATGACGGGGGCTCCGATGATCCTGTCCCCGAAACTGCTGAATTCCATCAAGGTGACGCTGATCCAGTCGTACCTCCTTCCGAGGCGGCTGGGGTAGGAGATCCAGCCGGATTCAGCTTAGGGGTTACCGGTGAGGGGACTACGGCGGTTGTGGACGAATCTCAGCCTCCACAACCCTCCCCTCGTAAGATAAGCAAAATTTTGACTAATGAGGAGGCCCATTCGCTCTATTATCACATCCTTCGGGTTACGTTGATTGATAGTTGCTCTGGACATACAGGTCCTGCCCTTTCAGTGCCGATGACGGACATTGTTAAGGTAGGCTCTGCTAGCGGGGATTTGGTGGAAGGGAGCGTGCCCCCTCCTCTTCCGACTTATCTTGAGGGGCCTTCCGTCGGATCGAGTTCGGAAGGTCCTATGGCGGCCCAGCCTGGACAGGGAGCAATGGTCCCTTCTGCTCGTATGACTTTGGGGGTTGACCTCTCAGCTTTACAAAGTATCCAGATTGTTCGGGCCGCGAAGGAAGAATTCGCCGCTGTTCAAGCGTCCTTTTGCTCAGAATTTATCTCTCTTGTGGCAGGGACAACAAGTTCTGTCGCGTCTTCTTCGACACTGCCAACCATACTTCCTTTGACACTGTCCTCTACAGAAGTTCTGGATAAGGTGTCGCAGGATGTGGTTGATAGTTTCTACCGCCATTTGAAGCGAGGAGTAGAAGCTGCTATGGAGCGGGGAACTCCTTTCGCCTTAGCCCGACAATGCGCCCAAGGCCAAATTGACATTCTCAAAACCCTTCCCGGCGGGGCAGGAATAGCCGCGCTTCTTGAGCCCAAACTGTTGGAGGCTGATCAGCTTGTGGCCCAATTTCAAGTGTTGCGACAAGCTGATCTGTCCGCAGCAATTGAGCAGGAGCGGGGGTTCCTCACCATCGCCTGGGAGAAGATAAGGCTCGCGCGGGATACGTCTAAGCCGGTTATAATAAAAGACCTTGGCGACCTGTCTCTCTTGTACGACCATCTGAGCCACCGGAGCGAGGTTTGCAGGGCTCGGAAAGCGGCCATCTCCCAGGGAGTAATCAATACAAGGGAGCAGATTCTCGAACTTCAGAAGAAGCTGGCCTTCTTGGAGTCTGAGCTTGAAGCTGCTCGTGCGGACAAAGAGCTGATTATTCAGGATGCTGAAAGGATTTCCAGAGCTTCTGCCAACCTGGAACGTGCTCTGAAGAAGTTTGAGGAGGGCTGGCAGGCCCACGTGCCCTTGGAAGATGCGGCGCTGCTGACTCAGGAGGCTGAACGGCGGGCCAAACAGAGGTTCAAACGGTCAACTGCCTTGTTGAGGGACCGTCTCAGGGCACTATGTATCGCCGAACAATAGTCGGCTTTTTCTTTCTTTTTGTTTTCTTTCTTTTCCTTTCTCAAGTGGGACGTGGTCCCCAGAACATATAGTATTTTTGCCTTTCAAACGAAAGAGTATGCTATATCCTACCCTTTATTTGCATTGCTTATTGGGTTTTTGGTGTTGTGGTGGTGTTTGCCCCGCTTGGGAGACTGTTTGTGGACCTGTTACCCTTGGCATACCTGGAATTTAGGTATGGATAACAAGTTTGATGGGGATACCTAGAACAATTCCACGGTAAGGTGGTCATGGACGTTCCTCGTATCGGAAGAAAGAATGCCATGGAGTAGCTGGGCTCCCGGGGCATGATAAGGAATGACGTGCATGTACTAGGAAACTTAGTACATCATTTGTAGTCAGCAGAGGACATTTGTGGGCCTATTATCCTTGGCATACCCCGGTTCAGGATACGGATAATAAGACGAGAGAAAACCAACATACTTACTCAGAGGTAATGAGGACATGGCAAGTATGGGGGTTTTACCGCGTAGTCTTCCTACTCAGAGGTAATGAGGATGTGGCAGGAGTGGACTCAGAGGAGGATATTTGTGGTCAACAGAGGACATTTGTGGACCTATTATCCTTGGCGTACTCCGATTTTGGGTACGGATAATAAGTCGAAAGGGAACCAGCATACTTACTCAGAGGTAATGAGGACATGGCAAGCATGAGGGTTTCTTCGATGGAGCCTTCCTATCAGAGGTAATGAGGACGTGGTAGGAGTGGGCTCCGTGAAGGGGTACATAGAATGACTCAGAGGTAATGAGGATATGGAAGTTCTATGTAGAGGGGTGATTTATTTTTGGCGAAAGTGAGACGACTCAGAGGTAACATCGACGTGGTCGTTTTGGGAATTTTGTGGATCTGTTACCCTGAGAGTGCGGATAGTGGATCATGAGGGAGGAGCTCTTTCAGAAGAATAAGTTCAGAGGTATGGTCATACATGACTTACTACCTAAAAGAGTGACCCGAATGTAAGTTCAGAGGCACCTACGGGTACATAACTCAGTAATCTGGAATATTTGGGGGAAGAATGTGAGTTCAGCGGTACCGGAGGGTACATAACTCAATAATCTGGGATTTTGTGAATGTGAGTTCAGCGGTGCCGGCGGGTACATAACTCAATAATCTGGGATTTGGAGAATGTCGTTTAGACATAATATTTCTTCAGGAACTTGCCGTTGACGGGCAACATGAGCAAGTCTCCGTTTTGTTTTGCGAGTCGGTAAGCACCGTTGGAGAATACAGCCTCAATGATAAATGGACCTTCCCACTTTGGCTGGAATTTGCCGACGGTTTTGTGAGTCATAACCATCGGCCTCCGAACTGCCAGAACGAGATCGCCCACTTGGAATGTTCTGATTTTAACCTTCTTGTTGAAGGCTCCGGAGATGCGTGCTTGGTATAGCTCGATTCGTTGCTGAGCCAATAGGCGCTTTTCATCTAAGGCCTCCAACTCTTGTAGCCGGCGACGGTAGTTATCGTCCGTCGTCAATTGGTAAGTGAGAGCGACGCAGTGCGAGGGTATTTTAGTCTCCAATGGGAGATCTGTCTCAATCCCGTACACCAGGGAGAATGGTGTGTTCTCAGTGGCCGTTCGAACTGTAGTACGGTACGCCCATAAGCATTCACCAAGCTTCTCGTTCCAGTCGCGTTTGTTGGATGATACGAACTTTTTGAGCAACTTGATGATGGTTTTGTTGAATGCTTCTGCAAACCCATTCGCTGCCGAATTGTATGGCGTCGAAGCAACATTCTGAATTCGATGTTTGTCACAGAATCGATAGAAGGCGTGGCTTGCGAACTGCGGACCATTATCGTGGATGATCCTTCGGGGCGGTCCAAAGCGATAGATAACGTGATGCTTGAGGAAGCTGACTACGTTTGAAGTCTTTACTTCTGCAAATGGAACAGCTTCCACCCATTTGGAGAAGTAATCCGTGATTACGAGTATGAAGCGATATCCTCGGGATGAAGGTGGAGTGATCGGACCGATGATATCCATTCTCCATGCTTCGAATGGCCAGGACGCCATTGTCGGATGTAGAAATTCGGATGGCTGGTGGATGAAGTCCGTGTGGACTTGGCAGGCTTTGCACTTTCTTGCATAGTCTATCGCATCTGCTACCATCGTGGGCCAGTAGTAGCCCATTCGGCGAAGACGGTCTTGCAATTTTGGGCCAGGCTGATGGGCCCCGCAGACACCGTCATGACCTTCGCGTACGGCTTCTTTGGCTTCTGCGTTTGACAGACATCGAAGCAATAATCCATCGTAGGATCGGCGATACAGCATTTTCGTCTCTGTATCGTAGAAGAATCTGAGAGAACGCCTTCTGATAGAGGTGGCTTCCTTTGGGTTCTCGGGCAGGATGTCGTAGACTACGAAGTCTATGAATGTTGTCTCCTGTCTGGTACTTCGTCGATCGTCTGAGCGGAATAACTCGCCACGAATTGAACATTGTTCTTGGGACAGACCAGTTCATGGCCTATCATGTCCACCAAATGAAGAATATGGTTCGGCACTGCTAGGGAAGCGGCAAGGCCTGCTAGGGCATTGGCTTCGATATTTTGTAGTTTGGGGACATGTTCGATGAAGAACCCTTCAAATGACGAGATGATGTTGATCGCTATTTGGTGATAGGGGATCATATCTTCATGGTGGACTTCGTATGAACCCCGGATCTGGTTGACAATTAACTGTGAATCGTCGTATGCTTCAAGATATTCTACCTCCAGCTCTCTTGCAAGTTGGAGGCCAATGACTAAAGCGTTATACTCGGCCACATTGTTAGAGCAAGGTTCCGTGAGGGAGTAAGCGCGATTGATCACCAGTCCGAAAGGAGAAATCAGCACCACCCCGACTCCGACGACGATGTTGCCCTTGGGTCCGGTCCTTGAAGCACCGTCGAAGAACATTCGCCATATATCAATGTGAGAGGTCGCAAGCGAGTCGGCGATCTCATCTGGGATTTCTTCGTATATTCTGGCCGACTGCGAGCCTGGGTGGGCTGCTAAAAAGTCTGCCAGAGCTTGACCTTTAACAGCTTTTTTGCGGGACGAAGATCAGATGGTAGGGGGACAGCAATATTTCCCATGTAGCGAGGCGAGAGCTGAGTGCCCCTGGTTTAGTCATGAGGACCCTGAGGGGGTTGACTCGTGATATCACATGTATGGTTTGCCCCGTGACATAGTGTCGCGTCTTTTGAATGGCGAACACCAGGGCAAGGCATTCCTTCTCCACGGCGGTATATCGGTGCTCTGGCCCGATCATCATTCGGCTGAGGTAATATATAGCTTGCTCATGGCCTGCATCGTTATTTTGTCCAAGCAGAGCACCGAGGGAATGCTCCATTGCTCGTACATAGAACAGGAATGGTTTTCCAGCAACCGAGGCTACCAGGACTGGAGGGTTCGACAAATATTCTTTGATGCTGTCGAAGACACGCTGGCATTTTTTATCCCATACGAATGAGATGCCCTTCTTCATGAGATGGGTGAATGGCTGACATCGTCCGGAGAGGTTGGAAATGAACCTCCTGATGTAAGCTAACCTCCCTTGAAGGCCTCGGAGTTCTCGGAGATTTCTCGGGGGACTCATCTCCATGATTGCCTTCGTCTTTTCAGGGTCTACGTGGATACCCTGGGAGGTGATGATGAAACCCAAGAACTTCCCGCTGGATATGCCCAAGAAGGATTTCGTGGGGTTCATTTTCAAATTGTGCGCTCGCATCAGGTCGAACACTGTCCTTAGATCATGCAGATGATCTTCCTTAGAGCGGCTTTTGACGGCGATGTCGTCAACATAGCATTCCACTGTTTTGCGCAAGTGGTCTCTAAAGATGATGCTCATAGCTCTCTGATAGGTGGCGCCAACGTTCTTTAAACCGAAAGGCATGACTGTGTAGCAGAACATGCCTATTGGTGTTCGGAATGATGTATATTTTTCGTCGTCGGGAGACATCTTAATTTGGTTGAACCCCGAGAAGCCATCCATGAACGACATACGTTCGAAGCCGCAGGTGTTGTCAATCATGATGTCTGTGATAGGGAGGGGGAACTCATCTTGGGGACACGCCTTGTTCAGATTGCGAAAGTCGATGCAGATTCAAATCTTCCCATTCTTCTTGAGGACCGGTACTATGTTGGCGACCCAGTCCGGATGTTGTTCCTCACGAATGAAGCCGCTGGCTATCAGTTTATTGACTTCTGCTTCGATCGCATCCATAATGCCTGGGCGGAAGCGTCGTTGCTGTTGTTTGACTGACTTTGCATCTGGCCGAATGTTGAGCTCGTGAAGAGCAACATCGGGATTTAGCCCTGGCATGTCTTCATAGTTCCAGGCGAACACATCAATATATTCTTTGACGAGTTCCAGTAGCGATTCTCGCTCTTCGTCTGTCAGGATTTTACTAACGAAGACTGGTTTTGGAGAAGAGTCGCTGCCGAGATCCAGTTGCATGACCTCATCTTCAGTAAGAGGCTCTCTTTGTTCAAACCGCTTCTCCTATTGCGCATCCAGCTGTTGGGCCCATAGCTCTAATTCGAGGAGTTCAGGAAAGTCTTCACCTTCTTCGTAAGCATCGGCGAATGTCATATTGACAGACAGGACTTGCCTGAATATATCCCCGATGCTGATATCCGAATCAGAAGTTGGTGATCCGGTTGAGTGTGAATGCCAGTCGCATTCCTCATCTGAGCTTTCAGGGGTCATTGCAGGTGTAACATATCCCAGTCCGCATCGGATCTTGTTGTAGTAGTCCTGTGGTTTGCCAGCCGGGACCGGCGACTTTAAAGGTAATCGTCGACCCGTACCGTAGTTCAAACCTGGCGTAGTCTCCAGATCATATCCCTGTTTTTGCATGAGGTATTTGGATTGGGGGCTATATAGATAGAGAGGCAGTCTCCCGGCGTCCGATTCGAGATCGACTTCTTCTATGGTGATGGGCTGTGGATCATTCTTCCGACCGAAGATGATTGGATGATCCCCTTCCTCGATTATGCGGTAAGCGTCTTCCACGGGAGTGAGTCGATTTGCGGTGTAAACATTTGTCACCGGTGTGTGTAGGTGAGTGCCTGTACCGTGTTCCATAGCATATATTGTACAAAGCTTATTAAGCTCGATGTAGTTCAAAGATAGCCCTTTATTGATAAAGTAAGGTATCTTTTCTAATGGGATTACATCATCTGCGGATGGAACATCAGTGTGAGCAGCCACATACTTGGCCAATTCTGGTTCTTCTTCGGCCACCCCTGTATAAATGAAGACTGAGAGGCTGACTTGGGCAACTTGATCATCAGGAGTTCCGCTGCTGGAGCAGAACGTAGAGTCGTTGGCAAACTAGCAATCCCCAGTTTGGTACTCGATGCTGGGCGGGGAGTGGTTGGCTCGCTAGAAGCCCCAGACTTTGCATCGGGCTGACGATTCTGTTTGGAAAGACGTATCGTCATTGGCTTGTCAGAGGGATCAAACTTTTTCGTTTGTGGCTGGCCGACTCTAGGAAGTCTGATTGTCAGTGGATCCGTTGTGGATCTGGGTGCTTGGCCGGACCTTGGCAGCCGGATCATCATTTGCCCCTCTTGTGCTGAGAGGCTGATTGCGTCCTTACGCAGAGCGGCCGTAAGGGGTGCGGACTTGCCAGGTTTGCGAGCTTGGAGGTGGATCGTCATAGGTTCTTCTGATCATGTGGCCGTCTCAGTTCGAGCTTGCACATCTCCTTCACTAACGTTCCTCTTCGACTTTTCGTATAAGCAGGAGTCTGAGTAGTAGGATTCGACCCCTTTGAAGGGATCGATGTCGGCAAATTCTATCCTCACGAAGCCGTGTTTGTCGACATACTTGAAGCACTGGTGCAGCGTGGAAGGCACGATCATGTAATCATGTATCAAAGGGCGCCCCAGGAAGATATTGTAGGAAGTGTCCGCATCTATGACGTAACAGGTCACTTCTTACTGCAGATCGCCAATTTGGCACTTCAAACAAATCTTTCCAATCGGGTAGCTCCTGCCCGAATTGAAACCGCTGATGGCGGTGCTTGTTGGCGTCAGGCGAAGCATAGGAATGTGGAGATGATGTAACAGAACCTTCGGGATGATGCTTATGGAAGAACCAGGATCAATGTGCATCCGATCCACCTTTACGTCACCGATGTATCCAGTGTAGTATAACGGACGATCGTGCAGATTGGTTTTGATGAGCATATCCTGCGACGTGAAGACAATGTTGGGCATCGCTCTTGTGCAAGTGCTGTCTTGGAGATTTGCAGGCGGGCTCTCTCCCGTGAGGTTCACCTGAGCCAGATATGCGTCGGCATTCTGGAGTGCATCGCTCAAAGCTGCGCGAACATCCTTGGAGAGTCTCAGGAGCTCGTATAATGACAATTTGGTCGGTGTATTGGCCAATTGTGCCAAGATGTCAAAGTTGTAGGGCCTCTCTAGCCATGAGATGCCTCTTTTCGGAGGGATTTGTCAAAGCGAGTCTCCTTCGGCCTAGGCTTGTCGATCGTCGGAGGTTGAGAAGGTCCTGGAGCGTCAGCAGTAGCCGACTGATGTTCTTCAGTCGAGTTATCTGGCGTAGGTTGGGATTGAGCACCAGACCGAGTGATGACAGCTGTAGCTTCTTCGACATCTGCTAAAATTGTGCGACAGGATCTGACCTTTCTACTCTCCTTCTTGCCAATGGGGAGTGGTACGGGCTGAGTCACTTCAGGTACCAAGTCTGGATGGACCCACATGACCTCCCTCCGTGACGTGGTGAGGGGTACCAGACCAGTAGCCTGATCTCGAGGAGGTGGAAGATTAGCAACCTCCATTATCGCCCAAGGGATGGGTACCATGCCGTCTTGAGTCTCTGTCGAAGGAAAGCTGCCAAACTGTATGGACACCATGTTGGCTGCCACGGTTACCTCCTCGAAATCAATGGCCAGAGCCTTCGAATCGATGAGATGTTGGATGTATCGCTTCAGTTGGCAGCAGTCATGTGTAGCATGGTGGACGTAGCGGTGGTAATGGTAGTACTTTGGGCTCTCCATTTCTGCCGGCCGAGGTTTCCGTCTTGGTGGAGGGAGCTGAATTCTATCTCCTTGTATGAGCATGTCCAAGATGGGCTTGACATGGACGTCTTCGAAGGAGTAGGTCATTTGCGGCCATTGCTTGTCTGCCGGTTTTGACTCAGGTTTCTGGGCTGTATCGGCCACCATAGCCTGCTTGCCCTTGTTGTCCCGATTGTTGGAGGAGTTACCTCCATTGTTGTTGTTGGTATTAGGGCGCCTGCCCTTGTCCTCTCCCTCCGAAATGTGCAATCCCAGTTGGTGAGCGTTCTTCAACCTTTCTTCGGCGCTAGTGGCACTGATGATGAACGTCTTCCAGTCCTTGAATTGACTTTCACCCATCCAGAGGCTGATTGTTGGAAGCAGTCTCTTTTGGCAAATTTCAATCAAGGAGGAATCCGGATTACTCGACGGCAACTTCATTGCGGTTTGGCGAAATCGCTCAATATAGTTCCTTGTCAGCTCTTTCTTCCCTTGAACGACGTCCATGAGGGTGGACATTGTGACGTCCTGTCCTACTTCGTAGAATCTCTCCAAGAACATGCGCTTGAAACTGGCGAAGGAGTGGATGCAGTTGTCTAGCAGGTTGCGGTACCAGTCGAAGGCGACCCCTTCCAATGCCCCAATGAATAATCGTGTAAGGATGGCATCGTCATGGGGCTGATGGTCGGTGGTGACCTCAAAGTAAGTGATTTACCGACTTGCAGAGGTCTTGCCATCATAGGGATTGATGTTGAACGGCTTATATCTTGGTGGGAAAGGGACATCCCTCCATGCAGCACGATATGGTTGCCGTATTCTAAGGTCTTGAGAGGCTTCGCGAGCGTGAAACATGGCTCGGAGCTCCTGGACCTCTCTTCTTGCTTCCCTGGCCTCATCCGCAGCGGTGGGAGCTGACATTTCAGGAGGATTATTGTCCGGGTTTGGTGCCGCTGAGTTCGAGTCCGCATTGACCGCGGGACCCAAGTTTGTTTGGCCAGGCATCCCTCTTTGTAGAGTAGGGAGAGCTGCTTTGATCTTGTCCACCGATTTGACCAAAGTGCGCAGTTTGGCCTCCAAAGTGTCGATGCGTTGGTGATCACTGGGGCCATCTTGATCGTTGCTTGTCACGAATGTCGTCCTCACGCGAGTAGAGATGGAAGGGACGGTGGATGACGTACCCTCTGAATCATATCCTTGTACAGAGAAGTCATCGGGTATGTGGGAATGTTCTCCTCCGGTTCGGATTCAGAAGGGATAGTACCCCCAGCTTCAGAGCTTGCTTCATCTTGAGAGTCATGGACGTCCTCGGAGACGTCGGCACCTGCTGTATCTGATGGGAGAGTTGTTTCCCGGGGCTCGTCTCCTTGGAACATCAGATTGTCGTAGATGTTCGGAGGAGTGCTACCCCCAGTTCCAGCGACCCCCAGTGATGTAGATGATGAATCTCCCACTGTAGCAGATTTCGTCTTTGAACGGGTACCTTGAAAAACTCCGATGGTGGACAACCGTTTAGACGACAGTTTTTTAGTCATAGTGGTTGAAATCTTCAGGCTGGAAATATTTATCTTCTTTCCTCTCCCATCGGCGGGGATTTTCTGAGTAGAGTTGCAGGAGACAACGGGAGGCGCCTCATCCCCTGAGCTTGGCTGTTGTAATCTTTGGAAGACGGACTGCCGGTCTTCTCGTACCTTCACGTTATTGCAACAGCAGTTGATGATGACTTGGGTGCAGTGACGTCCGTGGGAGGACTCTTTGCACACCGAGGCCTCTTCTCTTTCCTTATGCTTGTGGAGGATAACCTTACGCAAGTCAGAAGGGTCTGGAACGACCATGTTTGCTCCCTGGGTTTTGGGAGACTTTTGGGAACCACTCTGTCCGTTTGTCGCCAGGGGCTGGACTCGAGTGGTTCTGTACAACTTCCCATCAGAGGCCCGCATAACAGTATGTGGAGCGCTCGGATGGTCAGAGGTCGGGACAGCGGACTGAGCTCGCCAAGCTGGCGCTGCCCTAGACTTCTTCATTCTAGTGCGTGAGGGCACATAGTAGGAAGAGTCTAATTGGTGCTGCAGAGAGTAAGACATATTTTTTCGAAAGCATGAGAGGTCAGGACCATAGGAGAGGCGATCGAAGACTGAGCCTGAGCCGCGTGGAACAGACAGCATGCGGCTAGAATCAACAGTCTTCATGCGGCTGGCAATCGTAGCCGCATGGGCTTTCTTCATGCGGCTGGAAGTCTCGGCCGCATAAGTCTTCTCCATGCGGCTGGAAATCTTGGCCGTATCGGTATTCTGCATCCGGCTGGCAGTTTCGGCCGTATGGACATCATGCATGTGGCTGGCAATCTTGGCCGCATGAATGTTCAGCCTGCGGTTAGTGCCTTTGTTCGGCTTCTTCCTAGAGCACATAGAATTACTCTTTTCACCTACAAGTCCAACATCGTAGTGCTTTCTTTTGCCGGACTTGGGGACAACAGAGTCCTCTATGGCTTGAAGTGGGGCTGCATGAGAGTTGCCTTTGCCGTCTTGGGCAGCAGAGAGTACTCCGTCCAGAGCTTGGGTAGGAGCAAATGATTTTGGCCTCCACTCCCTGCGAGCCTTCTTTGTGCTGGTTCGCTTCTGGACCGGGTCAGCGCTCCCGTCGGAGAGTATTTCTTCAAACGCCTGTTGGTCGAAGCGGACGACTATCTTCTGTTGTGTGGAGCCATGTTTGGCTGCATCCGATTGCGTCACCAACTTCTCAGCCGTAGAGAAGTTTGTCCCCAGCAGAGTCGCCATCGTGTTTGCCATTGATTGTAAAAGTACAGAACAATTATATAGGAGGACTGAACTTAGACTCACAATACAAACTCGCTCGTACAAAGAAAGCCTAGGGACGAAAACCTAGGTACAACAATCTAAGTATAATTGTTTATTTTTGATTCTGGGGGGTGACGATAGAGGCTCGGAAAACCGACGGCAGCTCTGCCTTACACCTTGGACGATCGGACGTAGCCTTGGCTCTGACGAAGAAATGCTCTCCTTTTTCTCTCTGTACGTGCTCCTCTGCGTATCTCTCTCTGTATGCGTCTGTCTCCGTCCATTTACAAGGGAATAGCACCTTGCTATTTATAGGAGTGGGGGGTGATCATTAGGGTTTGCAATGATTACACATTTTGAAAAGTCGGCGGCTTAAGAGTTATCAATCTGGACCGTTGATCTTGAATATAATAAATTTGAGCATTTAACGTGGTTGCATCAAATCTCTGTGGGCAATAAATGTCGATTGCCATGAATATTCGTGATTTGTGATAGCCTGCCACGTGTCCAATTTGCTTGATTTGATTTGATATGGGCAATTATGACGATCGCAACAAATCTGATTTTGTTAGAATTTTTTAGCACCCATAATTCCAGGGAAGATAAGACTGCCACGTGTCTCAATTGTCACGAAGAGCGCCACGTGTCTCAACTGGACCGTCCTGGCAGAGCCGCATATAGGTGGTCCTCTCAGCCGCATGAAGCATGCAGCCGCGTGGGATGGGCAGCCGCATGGGGATGGGCAGCCGCATGGGGATAGGCAGCCACGTGCAGATGGGCAGCTGCATGCAGATGGGCAGCCGTATGCAGGATGCAGCCGCATGAAGTGGACGGCCGCATGAAGTGGACGGCCGCATAAATGCAGCAGCCGCATGAAGTGACCTCGGGACTTGGTGGATCTTGCCAGCTGTAAGAAGATTTTCTCCTCTTCCCTAGGAACACGCCATCATGTCAGCGTCATTATTATGTCTTTATGTCAGAGCTGTCATAGCTGTCATTTGTCAGAGCAGCCGTTAGGGCATTAAATGCAGCAGAATGTAGAGAAGAATTGTTGAAGGCCACGTGGCTTCTTTCTGGGCCACATGGAACTATTCGAGCCGCATGGACCCTTGAGCCGCATGGACTCCTGAGCCGCATGGGGATCCTGAGTCGCATGGGGATCTTTCTGTCGGAGCCGCATAGGCCTTTCTTTATTCTTTTCCATGCTTCTACAGTGTTACGATGCTTTGTGGGTCCAAAGTAGTTGTTATCTCCGTCATAAGTCTTCATGTCTCTCTTGGGCTTTAGCTTCCCGTCTCGTTCTATTGTCGGGACTACGTTCAGGATCTCCTGGCTAGTAGCTTCATCCTTCAGAGGAGTCGGATCCTCAGAGACTTGGATGATCTTCAGAAGTGGCGGTCTCAGGTTCTCGATCTGCTAATTAGTAAAAAGAATGCTCTTGGTGTCGAAAAAGTCCAAGGGTCCAAGAGTTTGGAAATCAGAAGTCCTTCCAGGCTTGGAAAGTGCATCTACAAGTCTGGCTTGAAAAAGAATGGCTTGCTCCCTTAGGCATCAAATAACTCATGAAATGTCTCCATCAACTGGGTACTACCATTGGTTATAGTAGAGGCGACACGGGGTGGTGGAAGCTCATAAGCCTCAAGTGCAGGTGAATCAACAATTTCGGTGTTGCGTGTCCGAACCATCTAAAAAAAATAGAAACCATTAAAATAACCTAACTACAAGATACTAAGTATAACCAAACTTAGTAAAATATACCCATGACCATTTTCCCGAAATCCTATGATGTGATGAGTTTTTCTTAGTCTAACAGGTTCTCCAATAGCACTCTATAGCCTAAGTGCCATTAGGATTGACCTGCATGGGCCACCACCAAAAACATGTCACGATCCGCTCCCGAATATTCGAATACAAGTCGGACACGTCCAGCCTACGTGCTGTACTAAGTATCTAGGAAAACTTAAATTCAACGATATAAAACACCACAACATCTATAATCGTTCCCAGATCACCACAATCCACTAAATCATTTATACACTTATACAAATCATCCGGAGACAAATTCGATAAAGAGTAAAGATATATAACTATGAATCTCAGTACCATATCCTGAGTAAAGCTAAACAACTTAAACCTGTAACCTCTAACTAAGTCATGGCTCCATCATGCTCAGCTAAGATCCCGGGCTCTGGCCCATAAGGTGGAACGATAACCTCAAGTACACCTGCAACATATCCAGTCAGGAGCGGAGCAAAGTACAATTCTAGGTAATGAACAAGAACATCATGATATAGAAAATAAGTACATGAGAAATATGTGAAGTACTGAAAAGTAATGAACATGTGAAGTACATGAAAGTAAATACAAAAAATACAAGAAAATAAAGTACATGAAATAAATCCTGAACATAAAGTACAAGAACCTGACATGTGCACAATGTTTTGAGATACAACTAGCATATATGACCGGCTGGGTAAGTACATGAATAAGTACATGAACATGTACGACTTAGGGTCCCACGTGCACTGTGTGAGACCTAAGCTATCAACATAATTTTCTAGTTTGGATTTGGTCACATATTTAGTGTATTTCCCCTTCCCAAGTACAAGTAAGAACAAGAACGTGATAATACCAGAAGTACATGATACCATGTCACAATGTGTCAACAAGAGAAGTACAAGATATGAATGTAAATATACAAAATTGTAGAATATACTTGCCTTACTCCGGATGATCGAGAATAGGAAGAAACTCTGTATGTCCTCCTGATAATAGGTACAAGCTGGTTAAGTTCTAAATATTTACACTAACCATTTATGACTAACTAGCTAACTATTCATGGGTTAATTACCTATATATACACTAGCTTATAACTCAGCATTAGTGAATACTTGAATAAAAAGAGTTAAAACTTATATGGCAGGGAGGCTATATAGTCTTAACTTAGCCAACCAATAAATATATCTAAAAATTCTAGTTGATTAATACATCTAGAACTTATAAGAAAATAGTATACTAATATTTAGATAGTAAATATTTCCCATCAAATAGGTGATAACAAAATACTAAATAAAATTTTGTTAGATAAATACACCTATTAGTATACATATGATGACTAGAATTATTAATATCAAACTAATTAGTAAGAAAATACTGTTGCACTTAACCAACTATGCTCGGCCCAGCTCCACACACACATGCTGAATCTATTAAAATTCATTCGGCTTGATAGTCTAACTCACTTAACAAATGCTACTTGATCCATCACACAACTAATTCTTTAGAGACCAAAAGGCTACAAAATATACAAAATATGCAAACCCACTTCCTCCATGTATTGCTACCAAAATTGAAGTTTAAACATTCATAATCAAATTTAAATTGGTTCAGCCATATCCTGCAAAATTCTTCTTCAAAAAGCACCCAGCCACAAACAACTATAACTTCACCAGAACCCAACCACAAGCAAGCTAATAGAATAACCTCTTTCTTAAAGTGATATGGCCTGGCCTATCGAAATCCCATGTTTCAAACCTAACTGATCCTTAAGAATCAGTAGCAACCAAATTCAATAAGTCCCATACCAAACCACAAATCTTGACAAAATCATACCAGAACCAAGAGTATAACAATATTCTTACAGAACCTAAGCCTAGTAGAATATACCAACCAAAATCCACAGATGAATATACTACCAACAGTCTACCACATATGCAACTTCACCCATGCACAGAAGTTTAATTTCTTATTCGCGAGCCCTTGCAAACTCTAATCCCAGCCGATGACATCCCAACATTGGACACAAGCATACTCAAACAAATGTACAAACTAAAGCTCAGAAACACAAAGAATAAAAGTTCAAAAATGTATCCAGCCTACGGACCTGCCAATCATGCAACCCCCATCCTATACTTACAAAGTCACAAGGAAATCAAAATCTCAAAGCTGCACCATTGTTCTACTTCTAGACTAAGCAAAATATATTACAATCCTAACCTACAGAACTAAATCACTACTATATCAAAACACAAACAATTTAAACCTTGTTTCACGCCTACTCTCACTGCGACTCCAACTACCATTCAAAAGTATAGGATCCCCAAAACCTGCAGTATTCCAAAGCCCAACAGAACCCGACCTCTCTTAATAATACATATAGCTACTCAAAATCCTTATCAACTGCACAGCTCTAGCTACAACTCAGTCTGAGCTATGAACAACTCACACTATAGGCATGCGCTACCTCTTCTTCAACTCAGCTCGTCTCCATACAGCACTTGACTCTGGACACGAACTAGACTGGATAAAAACAAAAGCACTGGACATGAACAACTCAGTAATGCCCACAACCCGTCCTTGTCCAGTAATTCCCATTAAATCTATTTACAAACTATGCATTGATCAATACTAGAAAGATTAAGCGTTACCTGAGTCGAGAGGACTCAATCTGGAATGAGGACTCAGTCCAAAGTGGGCGAACACAACTCCTTCACGTGTCCAAAACTGATCCAAAATTTGTTGAGGCATTTCAATGAACAGTTGATATGCAAAAACAATGAATGGTTCTAATAATTTATTTCTTGATCCGATTCGATAAGGAAAAGAAGAATCATCGAGGATTCATAAAAAATCTAGGGAGTTAATTACTGACCGGTTTCTTTGATCTCGAATTCTTGATCGACAAGGTCGATCAATGTCGGAGAACTCGTGGCCGCACCAGCGGGGGGGGGGAGGGGGGGGGGGGTGGGGGAGGGGGGGGGGGGGGGGGGGTTGACAGTTCTTCGCCGAGCCACTGCAAATAACAGAGCGCCGGAGAAGGATCACTGTCAACCCACCCGGAGTCATCAGAACCGCCGGTCCGTGATGGAGGAAGAGCCACCGATCGATCACTACTGTCATCGTGAAGAACTCGCCTATTTGCCACCAGGAAGGGAACGGTGAGCTCGCGGTGAGAATCGTCGTGGAGAAACTGGTCCGCTGTCGGAGATGAAGGCTTCTCGTCGTCGTTGTCGTCGTGGTCTTGGAGGAAGAGATGATCGCTGCTGAGAGAATTCGTCTAGCCGCAGGTGTGAGATGAGGCGGTTGCTGCCATGGCCATGCTCTTGGAGAATTAGGGTTAGGGTTTGGAGTGGCTTCTTGACGAAGAAGAGAATTTGGGGAAAGCAGACGAGAGCTCGGCTTTGGCTAAGAATGAACAAGGAGTCCCTCTCTCCCTCTCCTAGCTAAGTTAAATAGAGAAAGGAATGAAATAGAGAATTTTCAAATAAATGCCTCAATAATTATTTATTACTGTTGCTATACTAGTTTGTGATAAAGTTGTTAGAAATTGGTTATGGTTAGTTAGAAAAGTTGTTAGGATTCTTGTAGACCACTCTAGGTTGGTTACTCCCAATTGATTAATTAGCTAACCATGGTATTTAAGTAAGCCTTTTCCAAAATATCCATGATTATAAATAATAAAACAAAACCTTGAATATAATTTATAAAAATACTAGGGATTTTCTAAAATTCATAAAATAGGAAAAGTGGGGTTACACCCTTCCTAATTAAACCCCTTCATAAAACAAACCTTCATGACTAATTTGGAGGGCTTATTAGACACTTTACATGGCATTTAGGGATATGATTGATGGCTTGATATAACCTTATAAAAACTCCTCTTGAGTTCATTTATTAGGCTCTAGAAACCCTAATTTTGCTCCTCTTCATTTTCTCTTCATTTGAGAAGAAGAACCAACATCTACCAATCCCAAATTGATTCCTAACCTATTCCTAGTGTCATTCCAAGGAGTTTACAGCTTGGACTAGCAAGAATGAGAGCTTTGAAAGGATCAGAAAAGCTTGAAGGAGATGTCCAATCTTCAAAGTTGTGTCCATTTGTGTCTCATTTGGACATTGCATTGGAAATCCATCTCCCAATAGGTAAATTCTAAATTCTACCCTTCTAATTGATCCTAATTAGTGTCATTTATCATTTAGGAACCATCCATGCATTAGGGCTACCCATGGAGAGAAGCTTGTGTAACTACTACTTTTCTAAAATGAGGATATTTTTGAACTTTTTCTAAAATTAATTATTTTAATTATTATTTAATGGATTAAATAATGTTATTGATATAAATTGGTAAATTCTTGATTATTTTAATATTATTTTAATTAATGTATTGTGATAGTATCATTAGTTAGTGAAACCTTAGAACCACATTGACTAGAGACTAACCAAGACCATTGAAACATGGTTAGTGAGTTTAGTCATGATAGTTAGGCTTTAATTAGTCTAGAATAGCTAGTAGTGGCTGGAAATTGACTTAAATAATAAACCACTTTGGGCGTTCTTCTTAAAAGGCTTCTAAATGACAATAGGAGAGGCCTTTAGCCAAATATATCCAAACAAACCCTAACCTACACTACATGGCCGGCCACCCTTGCATTGCCCTTGCTATTTATAGCATCAGTAGCCCCTTTTTTCCCCTTTCATTAAGAACCCTAACCCTAATTTGGTATTCTTTCCTAAATTGCCTCCATTCCTCAAATTGGGTCCAAATTCCTCCAAATAAGTTGCACTCTCTTCCTCTTGAAGAGAGGAAGCCTCTATTTGCTAGAAGGGAGCCTATTGAGACAATTTGGCCATTGGAAGTGAAGGCGATCTAGATCTAGAGGTTGTTCCTTGAGAATCCATCTTTCAAGTGGTAAGAGCTTCTAAACCCCTTCAAATTTCACATTTCTTTCCATAGATGCATTCATTTAGGGTCTCCATGACTTTAGGAAGAATTTGGGTTAATTTCGGATTTATTTGAGGTGCGTATTGCAAGAGTGTCGGATACACACGTCAAGTGTTTGGTGAAATGCCTCTTAGGACTTTTATTGCTTTAAATTCAAATTTAGTTAGATATATTGGTTGGTAATATACTGTGTATGATGTGTAGACTTTTATTTTGTGATTTGGGTTGGTTTTGGAGATGTTATGGGCCAGGGGGGAGCTCGGGTTCATGGCATATGCCCACTGGTTGCTCTATTGTTCTATGCAGATTTATATTTTGGTTTTGCAACTGTTGTTTCACATCTAAATCACCCTAGATTCACAGCCTAACATCTACACTGCCCACCTTGCTCAGACCTTCACTGGGTTCAGTCTAGCAGTGAACAATGCGTGCCCTGCACTTCACACATATTTACTGCATAACGCTTGTAGAATTCCATATTACCGTCACTTGCATCACTCATATGCCCAGCACTTTACACATGTTCACTGCATTTACTGTAGCACATCACTCATGCATACTGCATTTAGTTCTCTACACAACCTTAACTATATTCAAATTAGATATCCTGCATTCACCCATGTTTAAACCACTGCCCACATTGCCAGATCTGTTAGCATGACCAATTGAGCCACTGGTCATGTCCTGCATATCCTTCCTCATATCCTACAGAGTATCCAGAGCTAGCCCCTTCATTTGCATATCCACTGCATCATAACATATATGTCCTGCATCTTGCATTCTTTCCTGCACTTCATTGTATATTCTTTATGTCCTGCATACACTACTTATCTGCATACATTCAGATGTCCTGCATTAGGACAAGTTTAAATTCCCACATTGCAATAATACTGCACTCACTTCTCTAATGCATTACATTACTTGTCCCTCACTGACTTATACTGCATCTAATGTAAACTACAGATTCATACATTAGCCATTGCAATAACCCACTGCACACCCTTAGCTCATTGCATCTTATTTATATATCCTGCTACTTGGTCAGTTGAGCATACCAAATAAGATATCCTGCAAATCCTTTTAACCTTCACTCATTGCATTTTGATTCATTAGCATATCCTGTATACAATATAACATAACACCTTAGCATTTCACTGTACCTTCACTAACATTCACATGTCCTACATTCATCCATATAACTGCACTGCACATAATGCATTAGTCCTGCATATTAGCATGTTCTGTACTTCATTTTGTTCCTGCATTTCCTTCATATCTTGTACATAAGGATGCCCAAGTCAGGATACTGGGTCAAATATGAACTCTAAGTATCTGAACACAAATATATTCACTGCACATTGTCTGCCCCTTGCTCAGGTACTACATTAGATATTTTGCACAATAGCCCAGCTTTAGTCATTCCTTCCCTGCATTCATCATAGTACCCCTGTATTGTATCAGATCATGAGAACCTCACTCCCTTAGTTTAGGTTCAGTCCATACTTTCAAACATTGCCCTGCATGCATACTTCTTCTGTCCAGGTTTGAGTCTTCCAATTTACTTGTGTGTATCATGAATGATTTGTAGTTGGAGTTGCTCCTTAGGTTCAGTTGTATTTGGTCCTGCACCATAAGTCATTTACTGTATAACTGTAGCCTACATCTTTGATACCACATGTAGGGATACATTGCCCTGTATATGTCCAATGTGTCATGCCCCGATCCCGTTAGGGTCATTCGTCCTCGCTTTGATCCATGTGGGATCGTTCGTCCTCGCTAAGGCGTGATGCCGTGCAAGCCTAAGTTGCCCTTGTACAAGGTCAATATATGCACAAAACAACTAGATAAAGCAAAACACACGCACACAACATATTTAATTTACAGAAAACCAAATATTGGACACAAAGATTTTAAACAGAAAATACTTCTTTTATTCATAACTTGATAGGATTATGTAAACCCCCTAAATTTTCTACAAATTTTTTTTATATAATAATTGAGTGTTGATTTTTGTACTTCGTATTTATATGTCGCGTGCAATTCATATTTTTATATTTGCTCGTTGAGTACAAATATGTACGAGGCACATATTTTAGAAAGATATTTTGATCATAGATTTTATTTAAATAGGAGAAATAAGGTTTTAAAGTAATATATGACAAATATCTTATATTGCTTAGCATGTTAAATGCATCACTTCATTTTATTTTTAGTTATTATAAAAAGGCTAATTTAAATTATGGTACAAATAAATAGTAATTTTATTTACTATATTTCATGCAAATATTCTTTTGTATACGAGGTAAATGAATTTTGATTCATGTATATAACTGTATTTTCGAAATTATTATTAATATATTTTATTATTTATAAAAATCATATTTGAAATATTGCTTGGTTTAATATTTAATTAATTATTATGATTTAAATTGGAAAAGATTTTATTGACCATATTTTAAATAGCTTTTAAATTAAAGATAAGTTTTTACCTATATTGAATTAGATTTTAAATCGATTTGAATTAATATAGAATTTATCACATTGGGTTTAAATAAATCCTAATCCTTATCAAACTGGAAATTCCTACCTCCAATATAAGGAGAGGTACTCATCCACCAATTATGCCACAAAAATTCTCTCCACAAAGGTGTTGTGCACCGTGTCGGTGTCCATCATTTCCACTAATGATCAATTTTACATATACAATATTAACACCCGTGTCCGACACACTGGACACCATCTCCCTTCATTCTTCGTGTCACGCAGGAGACACAATCATCACGACCCTAACCCTAATCCGAACCATCACCATGCCAGCAACTCCATCTCCACCTCCGTCTCTCGCCACTCCGACATACTCCCAACCTCCATCCAGGCTACCACCATCATCACCAGACCCATCTTCCCCAGCCTATCGCCACCTCCGTCACCTCCAAACCCGGCAACTCCGTCGCCACCATCACCCAAACCCGACCGTCGCCTCATCTACTGCCGCCCCTCCCGGCCAAACTCCCCAACCACCCGTCACGGCCACCTCCTGATCACCATCAACCGCCTTCCCAGTTCCGACGGCCCAATCCCGCACCACCGCCAGATGACTACCACCGCCATCAGTCGTCGACAACACCGCCCACTCCCACCATCATCAGTACCACCATCATCATCCGGCCATACGACCGACCTTCTCGCCGGAAAAACCCAACAATCATCCCCACCGCCACCATCAGTAAGAGTACTCACCTCTCCGTGGCAACCACCACCGAACGCCGCCAGCAGCGCGTTGCCGAACTCCGCCTCCGCGCCTCTTTCCCTTCCGCCGCTGCGCTCCGCCCACCGGCGCCGACAACCGAGTTTCCGCCGCTCCAGGTGGCAGCACACCCGCGCTCAGGGATGGCACCGCTCCTATCTGCCGCATCGACCGACGAGACGAGCGCTGCCCCGCCCGTCTCGACGTCGTCAGAGCTGCGCCGTATTCCGCCGACGCCGCCAAAGTCACAGCGATCGCAGCCCCGTCTAACGTCGCCTTCCACTCTGGGCCGCGCGCGCCTCCACCCGACCTCCGGACGCCGCCCCCGTCGAACCCGAGGTGAAAACCCTCTCCTCGCTCTTCCCCCTCTCTTCCTTCCATCTCCCTCTCTCACAATTAGGTCGAATTGGGAAAGGAAGGGGCTGTATGGTTTTTGTTTTTTGTTATAGATTATTATTGTCATCCTTATTATTATTATTATTATTATTATTATTATTATTATGATTATTATTATTATTATTATTATACATATTATTATGATTATTATTATTATGTTTGTTATTATTATTATTATTATTATGTTTGTTATTATTATTATTATTATTATTAACAGCAGTATGATTAATATTTTAGTTTATGAGTGTATATGGGTATGGGTATTTTGCCATTGGTATTGTTAGCGGCAATATTATTTTCGAATTGCATAAAACAATTTGATTAATATTTTAAAAATATTTGTGGAAAGAAAAATATATATACATATATATAAAGATATACTATTGCCTACTATTTTATTTAAGGATTTTGAACTACAAAATTTCATCTTTACAATTTAGTTTTATCCTAAGAATAATTTTCTAGATTTGCAAAGTGCTACTTTAAAATATTTGACTAATAAAAATATTTTTTTCAATTGTGTATAAAAAGTATTTTCAAGTATTTACGTTAGATTATTATAAAAATTATTTTCTAAAATTTTTAAAACTAGTATAAATATTCAGTTACTCCTAAATTCTTCTTATTTTATTCGTTGATCATGGCTAATCACATGTTCCTATCATCTCGTAATTTTGGACCATTACATCAACCCCGACAATCGGACTATTCAGAACTTGTCGGATCATTGCACCACACCAAGCGTCACACTAGGCAAGATACCTTGCCATTATACTGTTTATATTCAATTTATATTTTATTACATATCACTGTTCATTTATTTTGAGTTTTTACCGTTCTTGATTTACTGTCTGCTCAGTAATATTAGATATACTTTGTTATTATCCTTTGATTGCATGTGGACTTAGATTTAAGAGACTACCATTTGTAGTGTATTGTATATACCTTGACACTGACACAGTTGTACCATGAGGATGTGTGAGATGAGTAGCATGTAGAGGTTCTTGCGTGTGGGTTGATCCCCCATGCGCATGCATTAGGGCTAACTGCTAATAGAGGCATGTTAGGAGACTTAGCAGTTAGTAGAGGTATACGAGTCATGGATGTGACTCTGTTAGGCATTAGGTAGGAAGAACAGTTGCTTAACGTATGGGCCAAGTATGCACTTCCCTATTGCCGGTTATCTCCGCGGGAGATACGGTCCTGGATCCTGATTTACTGCTGGCCTCTGACATTCGATGAATGTTATGCTTTGAGGTCCCTGGTATCCTGATGGGACCATACCTGAGATTAATGCTACTGAGCCAGAGTGCCCATGCGTTGAAGGTTTGTTCTTATTGCATAAACACGTTAGAATGGTCAGGTAACCCTCGTCAAATGTCATACCACCCCGTCCCATTAGTAGCTTGGGACAATGTCTCATCGCGGCATAGTGTGCTACCCCTTGTCCTTATTTTTTTATAGGGGTAGTCCACTGTTTCGATGAGGAGGTATTGTATCTTGTTACGAGTGGGACTATTTACTTTACTTGTGATTTATGACATAGTATATATATTCAGTTATGTGGCATGTTCTTTATGTATCTTGTTACGTCCCTCTGAGGACCTGGTTATCTCGCCAGGTGTGTGCTCTTGTCTTTCGTAGCTGTTCTGGCCGTGGCCATGATCTTCTTTATTTCTTCGATGATGATTGTACTTGATCGTCTTTGCTTCGCTCGCCAAACTTTTTCTTTTGTAATGTACTTTTTTTTTATAGTTGGTAGTGGATTTGTCTCCGCCCAACTACATGTACCAATGACAACTCATAGTTGATTATATGATATTTTTTATTATTTTATTTTGTGTGGATGAGATTAGATTACTCTTGGTTCACTGTATTTTACAGCTTATGTGTACATACGAGGTTCCATATATTGGAGTATACTTCGTATGTATGCAGCTGTTATGGATACGTACCTAGTCCTAAGTATTTTGGGACTGTGGTGTTACATGTTTTTGTGGTGGTCCATGCAGGTCGAGTTTGTCACTTCGGTCACGTAATTGTACCGATGTGAGCCTGCAATATAGGATTAGTGTCTAGAAATCTCATCCTCAAGCTTGACCTCCTCCCTTGCTTCAATTTGTTTTCGAACTCTCATTACCGTCCTTGAGTTGCATCATGCTTGAACTCTTTCTACCGTAAATTCTTATCTTTCGTGCTTAGTGGCAGTTAGGAAGATGACTACACTATTATATGATCATAGGTCAAACACATGGTTAGGAAGATTATATTGACAATTATTGTACATTGAGGTCTTATTTGAGTTATAAAGACATTTTCCTAAAAATATAATTTTAAGGATTAGTTAATTCCAAGTTAGGTAGTAGCATATTACCGCCTTAAAAGGATAGTTAGAAATTTCATTTTGCTATTACAAGGTGGTATACACAAGAGGATAGCTAGATCGAGGAAACAAAATTTATGATTTATGATTTTTGGAAATTACGAAATAGTTTATGATTTATTGGGATATGAAACCGATTTGAGAAACGTCTTGAAATTGTGACACACGATTTACGAATTAGTTCAAGTTTGGATATGTTAAAGTTTATCTCGAATTTATTAAAGTGTTTTAAATTATAAGTTATGTTTTTGTAAACGAATAGAAAATATGAAGGGTTTATGATTTACGGTTTATTAGAGAGCTTGAGGTTTTAAATTGCGCATACGACTTATAAGTTCATTTAATTTTGAGTTTGAAGAGATGATGGTAAAAAAAATTAAATTTTTTTTGGAAGATATGAAATCGACTTTGAAGAAAAAATTCAAATTTCAAATTGTGTCATATGATCTTTGATTTATAAAGTTATTTAGATTTCGAGTTAAAGCCTTGATTATGGATATTTAAATTTTGGTAAAAAAAATGTATGTTCAATTTGCGATATACAAGGACTATTTCGAGATTGATTAGAGATTTAGGTTTTGGTTAAGCTTGACAGCCTAAGATAATTAGAAATTTTGGTGGAGTATTGTGAGAATTTTATTTGAAAAAACTTTTGAGGAATTTAAAATTTTTAGAAGGACCAAGAAACAAGCAATGTCACCCTAATAAGATGCAAGTATTCCACAATAAGTTGCCATACCACCTATGATTATGATATGACATATACACAAGTATAGTTAGTCATCGGCCAAATGGTATAACTATATCTTTATCTTGGCCCACTCGACCATCCCTCAAATCTATATTTTTATCGTGACCATCTAATTATTTGAAACTTAGAAATGACTAGAATCTTCCCTTGACCATACCCTTATCCATGAGACTATTTTTTTCTAGAAACTGTATTCCTAACTTATTTTACCTTAATCTACTAGAATCTGAATTATCTTTATGTCATGCTTTAACTTGGTCATTTATTTTGTCCGATAATCATTATCTCATGAACTCCCACTTTCTATTTTAAATTCTTTTGTGTGCTTTACCATGACTTGGATATTTGGAGCACAATACTAGACTTTTTTATCCAACAAATCCTATATGCAAGACCTAGACGAGCCCACTTTCACGTAGGTATATCACGTGCCACTAAAATCCGTATCCTTGTACTCTATTTTCATGTTATGACTTTCGGGTCAAAAATACTGGACTCTAATCCCTACCGTGAAACCAATATCTTTTTAACTATAGATGAGACTCGACCTCGACTCAATTCTTTCGACCCGATATAGGATTTTGTTCTACTTAATTCCTTGTATGCTTAACCTTACATTTTACCTTGATGGCTGGACCTATCGTCCCATGACACCATTAGTTTAATTCTTGTAAGTTGGAAAAAAAATCTCACTACCTAACAAACCCTTTTTTCCTAGTGAACCATATTGATAAGTTCATTGGACTATAACACTTAGAGGACCCTAACTTATCTAGTCAACCAAGCCGACTGCATAGGCCCAAATTTCGGACGGAACTTAGATTTATAAGATCTTGGACTATTTGATTTCTTTATCATTACCCTTTACTTAGAATTTTATCTACATATGATGCTAAAATAGCTTAGTTTTACAAGCTTATTCTTTATCAAGCTTGATCATGACATATGTTTAATGTAGGCGCCCACTAATACATTGTCTAATCAGAACCGACGTATTATGGTCTGATCAACCATAGTGCACTTGGTTCGCTTTTGTATATGGTTCAACGTGGATGGAGACATAGTTAAACTTGGCCCTAGAGTCTCACCCGCGACTGCCTTGGCAATTCTTTTTGGAACTTATTTAGTCGTCTTTGAACCACTCATTCGAATTCGATAATATCTTCTTCGAACTCTTCATTTTTGCCTTTCGCCTGTTTTAGAAAGACAAACACGCGTACTTAATACTCTCTTAGTTATCCACTGTCTATTGTCAAGATAGTTAGCCAGTTACCAACCGATGTGACTGTAACCCCATCTTGAGTTAATCGTCCTCCTCGTGACACTAGATTCATTATCACTACTTTCTAATCATTCTTAAGAACTTAAGAATGATTCAAATCATTTCCTTAATCAAACCTTAACCCAGACGACCATATTTTCTCAAAGAACCATACCTCCCAAGTCCCTAAGTTATTCTCCTTGATCTATCCAATGCCTTATTATTCCTCAAAATTATGTTATCATGATTGTCTTAGCTAGCGAACCTCGTCCATTACCATATTCGTAAATTATTTTCCTATTTAACAAATTCTTTTTTTAAAACACCGTTTCCTTGGCTCGCCAAATAAATTGTTCATACTTTTTATCGTTAAACTCTTGTACCCCACCTATTCCTAAATTTTGAGAACGAAATTCTTGTAAGTTGGGTAGGATGTAAATCCCCTAAATTTTCTACAAATTTTTTATATATAATAATTTGAGTGTTGATTTTTGTACTTCATATTTATACGTCGCGTGCAATTCATATTTTCATATTTGCTCGTTGAGTACGAATATGTATGAGGCACATATTTTAGAAAGATATTTTGATCATAGATTTTATTTAAATAGGAGAAATAAGGTTTTGAAATAATATATGATAAATATCTTATATTGCTTAGCATGATAAATGCATCACTTCATTTTATTTTTAGTTATTATAAAAAGGCTAATTTAAATTATGGTACAAAATAAATAGTAATTTTATTTACTATATTTCATGCAAATATTCTTTTGTATACGAGGTAAATGAAGTTTGATTCATGTATATAACTGTATTTTCGAAATTATTATTAATATATTTTATTATTTATGAAAATCATATTTTAAATATTGCTTGGTTTAATATTTAATTAATTATTATGATTTAAATTGGAAAAGATTTTATTGACCATATTTTAAATAGCTTTTAAATTAAAGATAAGTTTTTACCTATATTGAATTAGATTTTAAATCGATTTAAATTAATATAGAATTTATCACATTGGGTTTAAATAAATCATAATCCTTATCTAACTGGGAATTCCCACCTCCTGAGGTACTCATCCACCAATTATGCTACAAAAATTCTCTCCACAAAGGTGTTGTGCACCGTGTCGGTGTCCATCATTTCCACTAATGATCGATTTTACATATATAATATTAAAACCCGTGTCCGACACACCAGACACCATCTCCCTTTATTCTCCGTGTCACGCAGGAGACACAATCACCACGACCCTAACCCTAATCCGAACCTTCACCATGCTAGCAACTCCATCTCCACCTCCGTCTCTCGCCACTCCGCCATACTCCCAACCTCCATCCAGGCTACCACCATTATCACCAGACCCGTCTTCTCCATCCTATCACCACCTCCGTCACCTCCAAACCCGGCAACTTCGTCGCCACCATCACCCAAACCCGACCGTCGTCTCATCTACTGCCGCCCCTCTCGGCCAAACTCCCCAACCATCTCGACGCCACTAGCACCGTTACGGCCACCTCCTGATCACCATCAACCGCCTCCCCTGTTCTGATGGCCCAATCCAGCACCACCGCCAGATGACTACCACCGCCATCAATCGTCGACAACACCGTCCACTCCCACCATCATCAGTACCACCACCATCATCCGGCCATACGACCGACCGTCTCGCTGGAAAACCGCAACAATCATCCCCACCGCCACCATCAGTAAGAGTACTCACCTCTTCGTGGCAACCACCACCGGACGTCGCCAGCGACGTGCTGCCGAACTCCGCCTCCGCGCCTCTTTCCCTTCCGCCGCCGTGCTCCACCCACCGGCGCCGACAACCAAGTTTCTGCCGTTCCAGGTGGCAGTAAACCCGCGCTCAGGGCTGGCGCCGCTCCCATCTGCCGTATCGATCGACGAGACGAGCATCGCCCCGCCTGTCTCGACGTCGTCGGAGCTGCGCCGTACTCCGCCAAAGTCGTCGCGATCGTAGCCCCGTCCATCGCCGCCTTCCACTCTGGGCCGTGCGCGCCTCCACCAGGCCTCCGGTCGCCGCCCCCCGCCGAACCCGAAGTGAAAACCCTCTCCTCGCTCTTCCCCCTCTCTTCCTTCCATCTCCCTCTATCTCAATTAGGTCGAATTGGGAAAGGAAGGGGCTGTATGGTTTTTGTTTTTTGTTATAGATTATTATTATCATCATTATTATTATTATCATTATTATTATTATTTTTATTATTATTATTATTATTATTATTAGTAATATTATTATTATGATTGTTATTATTATTATTATACATATTATTATGATGATTATTATTATGTTTGTTATTATTATTATTATTAACAGCAGTATGATTAATATTTTAGTTTACGAGTGTATATGGGTATGGGTATTTTGCCATTGGTATTGTTAGCGGCAATATTATTTTCGAATTGCATAAAACAATTTGATTAATATTTTAAAAATATTTGTGGAAAGAAAAATATATATACATATATATAAAGATATACTATTGCCTACTATTTTATTTAAGGATTTTGAACTACAAAATTTCATCTTTACAATATAGTTTTACCCTAAGAATAATTTTCTAGATTTGTAAAGTACTACTTTAAAATATTTGACTAATAAAAATATATTTTTCAATTGTGTATAAAAAGTATTTTCAAGTATTTACGTTAGATTATTATAAAAATTATTTTCTAAAATTTCTAAAACTAGTATAAATATTCAGCTACTCCTAAATTCCTCCTATTTTATTCGTTGATCATGACTAATCACATGTTCCTATCTTCTCGCGATTTTGGACCATTACATCAACCCTGGCCATCGGTCCATCGGACTATTCAGAACTTGTCGGATTATTGCACCACACCAAGCGTCACACCAGGCAAGATACCTTGCCATTATACTGTTTATATTCAATTTGCATTTTATTACATATCACTGTCCATTTATTTCCAGTTTTTACCGTTCTTGATTTACTGTCTGCTCAGTGATATTAGATATACTTTGTTATTATCCTTTGATTGTATGTGGACTTAGAGTTAAGAAACTACCTTTTGTAGTGTATTGTATATACCTTGACACAGTTGTACCACGAGGATGTGTGAGATGAGTAGCATGTAGATGTTCTTGTGTGTGGGCCGATCTTCCATGCGCATGCGTTAGGGCTAACTGCTAATAGAGGCATGTTAGGAGACTTAGCAATTAGTGGAGGTATACGAGTCATGGATGTGACTCTGTTTGGCATTGGATGGAAAGAACAGTTCCTTAACGTATGGGCCAAGTATGCACTTCCCTATTACCAGTTATCTCCGCGGAAGATACGGTCCTGGGTCCTAATTTACTGCTGGCCTCTGACATTCGATGAATGTTATGCTTTGAGGTCCCTGGTATCCTGATGGGACCATACCTGAGATTACTGCTACTGAGCCAGAGTACCCAAGCGTTGAAGGTTTGTTCTTATTGCATAAACACATTAGAATGGTCAGGTAACTCTCGTCAAATGTCATACCACCCCGTCCCATTAGTAGCTTGGGACAATGTCTCATCGTGGCATAGTGTGCTACCCCTTGTCCTTATTTTGTTGTAGGGGTAGTCCACTGTTTCGATGAGGAGGTATTGTATCTTGTTACGAGTGGGACTATATACTTTACTTGTGATTTATGACATAGTATATATATTCAGTTATGTGGCATGTTCTTTATGTATCTTGTTACGTCCCTCTGAGGACCTGGTTATCTCGTCAGGTGTGTGCTCTTGTCTTTCGCAGGTGTTCTGGCCGTGGCCATGATCTTCTTTATTTCTTCGAGGATGATTGCACTTGATCGTCTTCGCTTCGCTCGCCAAACTCTTTCTTTTGTGATGTACTTTTTTTTTTATAGTTGGTAGTGGATTTGTCTCCGCACAACTACATGTACCAATGACAATTCATAGTTGATTATATGATATTCTTTATTATTTCATTTTGTGTGGATGAGATTAGATTAATCTTGGTTCACTGCATTTTACAGCTCATGTGTACATACGAGATTCCATATATTGGAGTATACTTCATATGCATGCAGCTGGCATGGATACATACCTAGTCCTAAGAATTTTGGGACTGGGGCGTTACAGATTACAACGTACAAAGCTTGTGACTCAAAATGCCATAGTTCGTTTACATATCTCACTTTGAAAACTCTTTTCAAATTAGCCACAATGCCCATACATCATATCCATTTATTACATACTTGAAAGAAAAGACACCTTCAAAGGAAATTTCAACTGGACTTGAAAACGAAAATGCTTCGAGGCAACAGACAAGCTCTACTGGGCTGGACGAGCTTTAATGCCTCACTTGAAATCCCTCTGTCACCTTGCTAGCTGAAAAAGATGCCCACAATGTGCGTCAGTACACATCTTGTACTGGTGAGCGACTTTTGGCCGAACTCACAAATATCTGTACTAAATCAACATGTGAAACTAGCATATATTTATTATGTGATCTTTCTACTTGTCTAAGTTCTTTTTAACAATTCATAAGAAAGATAAACAGTAGAAATCATTTGCACAATAATCTTACCCATCGTCGACAGTCATCCCTGCACAAAATAGGTTAGCACAATTTACATATATAAAGCATACTTACTTTCTGTCCCTACAGGTTAGGTTTGCAATAAATCCCAATATATGCATGAACCTAACTACATGGTGGCCCATAGGTTATTTCCCATGATCAGCAGTTGGGACATACAAGTCCACCTCACTGAAAGACATAACACCCCCCTAATCACGAGGTTTCTTTTACCTCAGGGTGCTCAATCTCTCCTAGGCCGACCGATCTCCAGTGCCCCAGAAACCGGTCGAGAGACCGTACCTTGTGCACATGTTGTCCTAAGCCAAATACACGAGATGCATTCTATCAGATAAAATATATCATGGCATATTGAACAACAGGCATCTGATTTTAATAGTTCTCTTCCATAGGGAGACGATTCCATTCTTTCATTTCGATTGATCTCAAACCAATTAAGGTTTTCTATAACATATTTTGTGTAAAGTAAACTCTAGAAACCTGTAAGCAATCATATTGAGCAAGTAGAGCAACAGTTCTATTTAGCAAGCAATCTAGTTCATTTATCTTTTCTTATCTTTTGTTATTGTGGTATCGTTGATCAGAGGGACGCAACAAAAGAGTGGACTAGAGATCATTTTCTTAGGGCTTGGAGATAAATGTTCGCCCGGTTAAAGTAACTCACCAAGATAATCTTGTACGAGAGAAGGAGGTACTTCACGCAACGATCACGCACCGCCTATGCGTCCTAATGCATTGGCACCAATATTCGATTAGCATACTTTAGTCTCTTTCTCTCAAGATTCGGAATGAATGCGCAATGGGATGAAAGCGAACAATGAAATCCAATTATCGAAAAATAACACAAAAATGCATTTATCAAAACCAAGCAGTGAAACAAAACATCCAATAAAACTCTCGGATTCATTTCAATAGAAGTCGATCCATTAATTGAAAAGGTTTATTGCATTTCATTCGTGATCAATCGATACCGGTAAAGGTTTTTCCAAATACTCAGTTCAAGACTGAGTCAGCAAGTCGTGGGTATTACATAGTGGACCACGAGAAGTTGGACACTACATAATAACCCACTGAGAAAAAGTTTTGTCCTCAAAATTTAAGAAACAAGCTCACCTCCATTAGTATTGCATTCTGGATCAAGTAAGGTGGACATATTAAAAACACGAGCATTTTCCAGCTTTTGATTGCACGGGTTGTCCCTAATTGGAGGTGGGTCTCTCAATGGCCTACGCTCCTCAGTATTCTCATTTCGATTCTGTATTGCGGGATGCTTATTCTGACAGTTTCGGGAAATGTAGCCCTTCTAGCTGCAGTTGAAGCACTCCCCATTGGCAATATGGCACTTCTCTTTCGTATGCCCTTTCTTGCCGTAGAAATTGCACTCTGGCATATGGTTTTGCTCTCCGTCAGTTTTCTTTCCCTGCCGGTCTTTTTCTCTCCATCGTGGTATCTTTTTGCAGGCTGATTGCGACCATACTGAACATTCGTTGATGCCTTCCTCAAGCTAAATTGTTCCACTTGTACTGCTGTAGAAGCATGGAAAATATTTCTTTTAGTCCCACATCGGAAAGGAGAAAAAAAAAGGCTCACTCCATTCTATAAACAGAGCCCCCTTGCCTCCTTTGAAAAGGGCACCAACTTTCCTTCCCTCATTCCAACTTGGACTCTTCCTACTACGCACCTTCGGGTGCTAAGTCGAAGAAGTGTAGGACAGCGTGGGCTCGTCGAGCTCAGACAACTGTCCCCACTGCTGACCATCAGATAACCCTACTGAATGATAGAAAGTTGTACCGAACCGCCCGTGTCCAGCCTCCGGCGGCAAACGGACAGGGTGGTTCTCAAAAGTCTCTGACTGAGGGCAAGTGCTTTTACTAGCCCCACATCAGGGAGCAAACATGATACCTACGCACTCGTGTGCTCGGGATACCCGGGCCCATAAAGCGAAGGCAAAGGTTGATCAAGATATCCTTGACTTGCGCGATGTGATCCTTCACAAACGCAAGGAAAGAGAAGACACATTGGCGTGCAAAGAGTCCTTCCATGGACGTCACTGCACTCAAGTCATTGTCAATTGCTGCGGTAACAAGACAGTAATACAAGAGGACTGGCAGTCCGTCTTCCAACGACTGCAACAGCCAGGACCGGTCCTACAACAAAGCTCAGGGGACGAGGCGCTTTATGCGGCTCGAAATCAACATGGAGCCTCATGCGGCTCAAGAAGACCAGCAAGCTTCATGCGGCTCAAAACCCAGAAAAAGAATAGTGATTCATATGCGGCCAGATTCAGCATGCGGCTCAAAAGCTTGAAGAGTTTTATGCGGCTCGAAAAGTCCCAAAGAGCCGCATACGGCTTAGGAATCTTATACGGATCAGAAAAAGCCACGTGGCCTCATGCGGCTCAAAACAGGCCGATGACAGCTGGCCATAATTACTTCCTGTAGCTGGCCATTTAATGCTCTGACATAAAGTGACAGCTCTGACGGCTCTGACATAATGAGAAGATGCGTCAGGCTCCTCAAAAGACGAGAAAATCTCTGGGACAGCCGGCACAATCCATAAAGTCCAAAGAAGCTCTCTATGCGGACCGCCTAGACCATCCTTATGCGGTTTAGATTGGGGGTTCACCCTTATGCGGCTGCCACCCTCATGCGGCTGCCACTCTCATGCGGATCGGATTATGGGGGCCACTCTTATGCGGTTCAGTTGGAGGCTACCCCCCATGCGGCTGCCACTCTCATGCGGCTCGGATTATGGGGGACACCCTTATGCAGTTCAGTTGGAGGCCACCCCATGTGGCTGCCGCTCTCATGCGACTCGGATTGTGGGGGCCACCTTTATGCTGTTCAGTTGGAGGCCACCTCCCATGCGGCTGCCACTCTCATGCGGCTCGGATTGTGGGGGCCACCCTTATGCAGTTCAGTGGGGTTCACTCTTATGCGGCTGCCACCTTCATGCTTCTCGGTAGTCGGCGCCACACTCATGCGGCTCTGCCAGGACGCCCCGTCTATGCGGCTCGCAGCACAATAGCGGTGGAGACACGTGGCAGAAGATCGACTAAGACTTATTCCCCCACGTTCGTACGACTCACAGCATAATGGCGGTTGGGACACGTGGCAGAAGATTGACCAAGATTTCCACTCGGATTTGATGCTATCAACAAATCATAACAATGTAGATTTGTTGCAATCAACATTAACTGCCCAGATCGATTTCCAACAAACTATGCAGATTTGGTGCAATCAACATTAACTACCCAGATTTGTTACAATCAATATTAACGGTCCAGATTAATTTCCAACAAACAAGATCAAGGCTAATTGTAATCAAATCCCTAACAACCCACTTTTTAAGGAGCAATTACTGCACACCCTACTGATCATGAAGCCCTATAAATAGCAAGGTGCCATTCCCTTGCAAAGCCCCGAAAAAAAGGAGCAGTCGCACAGAGCCCGAGCAGAGAGACTAGCAACCCCCGCACACGCAAAGAGCATTTCTTCCTCGGAGCCTAAGCTGCGTTCGATCGTCCAAGGAGTAAGGCAGAGTTGTCGTCACTCTCCCAAGCCTCTACCGTCACCCCCAGAATCAAAAATAAACAATTGTACTTTAGATTGCTTTTCCTAGGTTTTGTTCCAAGGCTTTCTTTTGTACAAGCGAGTTTGTATTGTGAAGTAAAAGTCCAGTCCTCCCATAAAATTGTTCTGTTCTTTTATAATCAATGGTAAACACGATGGTGACTCTGCTGGGGACTAATTTCTCCACGGCTGAGAAGTTGGTGACTCAATCGAACGCAGCCAAACTTGGCTCTACAACAACAGATGCTGGTCGTCCGCTTCGACCAACAGGCGTTTGAAGAAATGCTCTCCGACGGGAGTGCTAGCCCGGTCCAGAAGCGAGCCCACACGAAGAAGGCCCACAGGGAGTGGAGGCCCAAATCATTTGCTCCTTCCCAAGCTCTGGAAGAAATGCTCTCTGCTGCCCAAGATGGTGGAGAAGACTCCCATGCAGCCCCACTTCAGGCCGCGGAGGACCCTGCTGTTCTCAAGTCCGACAGAGGAAGGCACTACGATGCTGTTCTTGAGGAAGCAAATGAGGACTCTATGCGGTCCAAGAAGCAGTCACGTAAGGGCGCCCGTCGCATGGAGAAGGCTCATGCGGCCACAACTGCCCGCCGCATGGAGAAGGCTCATGCAGCCATAACTGCCAGCCGCATGGAGAAGGCTCATGCGGCCACAACTGCCAGCCGCATGAAGGAGGCCCATGCGGCCACAACTTCTAGCCGCATGCAAACTATACCCAGTCATATGGAGATCATTTATGCGGCTGCAAAACTCAGCCGCAAGCCATCCACCCAGCAAGGCTCAGGGTCAGTCTTTGACTGCCTCTCATGCGGTCCTGACCCCAGAGGCTCTCAGCACGACGTGCCAGACTCTGTGAAGCACAACTTGGACTTTTCCTACTATACACTCTCAGTCAAGCTCGTCAAGCTCAGTCAGCTGTCCCAACTTCTGACCATCAGGACGTCCCGCTGACTATTACGCGGGCCCCTGATAGAAAGTTGTACAGAACCGACCGTGTCCAGCCCCCGACGGCAAACGGACAGAGTGGTTCCCAAGAGTCTCCCGATCAGGAAGCAAACATGATGCCAACACACTCGTGTGCTCGAAACTCCCGGGCCCACAAAACGAGTGACTTGTGTGATGTGATTCTCCATAAGCGCAAGGAAAGAGAAGAAAGCTTGGTGTGCAGAGAGTCCTTTCATGGACATCACTGCACTCAAGTCTTCATCAACTGCTGCTGCAGAAAGGCGACAGCCCAAGGGGACCGGCAGTCCGTCTTCCAACGACTACAACATCCAGGACCAGTCCTACCACCAAGCTCAGGAGACGAAGAGCTTCATGTCGCCTCCTGCAACTCTGCTTAGAAGGTCCCTACTAGCAAAGTAGGGAAGAAGATGAATATGGCCAGTCCAAAGATTTCAACCGACACGGCCAAGAAGCTCTCATCCAAGCGGTTGTCTACAACCACCATGGGAGGAGTCTATCAAGGCACCCGTTCAAAGATAAAATCTTCAACACTTGGAGATTCGTCATCCCCATCCCTGGAGGTAGCTGAAACTGGGGGCAGCACCCATCCGAACGTCCACGACAATCTGATGTTCCAAGAAGATGCACCGAAGGAAGCAATTCCCTCCACAGATACAGTAGACCCAGACGTCCCCGGAGATGTCCACGGGTCCCAAGACGAGGCAGCCTCCTGCACAGGGGGTAGCACTTCCTCTGAGTCCGAACCAGAGGAGAACATTCCTACATACCCCGACGATTTCTCGATGCAAGGGTATAATTCGGAGGGCACGTCCTCCACCGTTCCTTCCATCTCTCCTCATGTGAAGACGGTGTTCATGACAAACAATGACCAAGACGGTCCCAGTGATCGCCAATGCATCGACACCCTGGAGGATATACTTCATACCTTGGTCAAATCCGTGGATGAGATCAAAGCGGCCCTACCAACTCTGCAAGGAAGGACGCCTGAATAGACAAGCTTGGATCCCGCGGCCAATGCAGACTCGAACTCAACCCCGGGCAACAAACCTCCTACAATATCGGCCCCCATCACTGCAGACGAAGCCAAGAAGGCAAGACGAGAGGTCCAGGAGCTCCGGGCCATATTCTACGTCCGAGAAACCTGCCAGGACCTCAGGATACGACAACCGGATCCTGCTGCATGGAGAGATGTTCCCTTCCCACCAAGATATAAACCATTCAACATCAATCCATATGATAGAAAAACATTTGCAAGCAGGTGCATCACCTACTTCGAAGTCACAACGGACCATCTGCCTCATGACGACGCCATCCTTACACGATTGTTTATTGGGGCATTGGAGGGGTAGCCTTCGACTGGTACCGCAACTTGCCAGACAACAGCATCCATTCCTTCGCCGGCTTCAAAAACATGTTCCTTGAAAGGTTCTACGATATAGGACAAGATATGACAATGTCCACCCTCATGGACGTTGTTCAAGTTGAGAAGGAGCTAACAAGGAACTACATTGAGCGGTTTCGCCAAACTGTAATAAAATTGCCCTATGGAAATCCAGATTCTTCTTTGAGTGAAATCTGGCAAAAGAGGCTGCTTCCCATAATCAGCCTCTGGATGGGCGAGAGTCTATTCAAGGACTGAAAGACTTTCATCATCAGTGCCACTAGCATAAAAGATAAGTTGAAGAAAGCTCGCCAACTGGGATTGTATATCTCGGAAGGAGAGGACAAGGGCAAACGCCCTAATACCAACAAACAACAATGGCAAGTTCCTCAGGAAGTACTATGTCTAAACGACACCTTCCAACTATCTCTCGGATTGTGAGTCATATACCCGCAGGTATCGCTGAACTTACACTTCGACTTCATATCTCCCAGATTGTTGAGTTATGTACCCTCAGGTACCACTGAACTTACTCTCTGATTACTCCGAATGAATTCTCTTGGTCATATCTATGTACCCTCTGGTCATTGCTTTTCTACCGCCAAGAATTTGCCTCAAAATCTATTGCCCGTACCACCAGTGCGCAGATGGGTAGTAGATCCACAAAATATTATTCAAATCTATTACTCGCACTACCAGTGCACAAAAAGGGTAAGAGGTCCACAAAATTCCCCAACGAAAAAAGCAACCACGTCCATATTACCTTTGAGTTGTTTTCCCATCCATCACAAAGAAATCACCCCTTGCATAGAACTTCTATGTTGATAGCACCTCTGATTTGTTCTATGTACCCTTCATGGAGTCCACTCCTGCCACGTCCTCATTACCTCTGAGTAGGAAGGCTCCATTGAAGAAACCCTCATATTTACCACGTCCTCATTACCTCTGAGTAAGTATGTTGGCTTTCTCTTGACTTATTATTCGTACCCAAGATCGGAGTACGCCAAGGATAGTAGGCCCACAAATGTCCTCTGTTGACCACAAATGTCCTCTGTTGACCATAAATGTCCTCTGCTGTCCACAAATTGTTCTATGTATCCTTATTTGAGTCCACTCCTACCACGTCCTCGTTACCTCTGAGTAGGAAGGCTCTACTTTAGACCCATATTTACCACATCCTCATTACCTCTGAGTAAATATGTTAATTTTTTCTCCACTTATTATCCGTACTCGCACCGCCAGCACATAAAAAGGATAATAGGTCCACAAATGTCCTCTGTTGACCACAAATGCTGTATTAGGTCCTCTGGTACATGTACACCTTCTTCACAATCATATGCTTCTGGAGCCCAGTTGCCCCGTGGCATTCATTATCCATTACATAGAACTTCCAAGTCCATATTACCACTGAGTCGTTCTATGTATCCTCATTTGAGTCCACTCCCACCATGTCCTCATTACCATTAACCCCATATTTACCATGTTCTCACCACCTCTGAGTAAATATGATGGTTTCCTCTATCAACTTATCATCCGTACCTAAAACCAAGGTACGCCAAGGATGATAAGTCCACATAAAATCTCCAGCAGAAATACCCAAATCTATCACGTCTATGCTACCTATGATAGGATTGTCACACCTAAGAAACTCTACTTTCCATGCTTCTTATTCAAAGTATTCCAAATTTGCAATTTGGAAACTTTGAAGGGGGTATTGTAGAAGCATGGAAAATATTGCTTTTAGTCCCACATCGGAAAGGAGAAAAAGAAAAGGCTCACTCCATTCTATAAATAGAGCCCCTGGCCTCCTTTGAAAATGGCACCAACTTTCCTTCCCTACTTCCAACTTGGACTCTTCCTACTACGCACCTTCGGGTGCCAAGTCGAAGAAGTATGGGACATCGCGGGCTCGTCGAGCTCAGACAGCTATCCCCACTGCTGACCATCTGAGAACCCTGATGACTGATAGAAAGTTGTACCGAACCGCCCGTGTCCAGCCCCGACGGCAAACGGACATGGTGGTTCTCAAAAGTCTTCCAATACTGACTGAGGGCAAGTACTTTTACTAGCCCTACATCAGGGAGGAAACATGATACCTATGCACTCGTGTGCTCAGGATACCCGGGTCCACAAAGCGAGTGCAAAGGTTGATCGAGATATCCTTGACTTGCACGATATGATCCTTCATAAACGCAAGAAAAGAGAAGAGACCTTGGCGTGCAAAGAGTCATTCCATGGACGTCACTGCACTCAAGTCATTGTTAATTGCTGCTACAACAAGACTGCAGTACAAGAGGACCGGCAGTCCGTCTTCCAACGACTGCAACAGCCAGGACCGGTCCTACAACAAAGCTCGAAGGAAGAGGCGTTTCATGCGGCTCGAAATCAACATGGAGCCTCATGCGACTCAAGAAGACCAGCAAGCTTCAGGAGGCTCAAAACCCAGAAAAAGAATAGTGATTCATATGCGGCCCAGATTCAGCATGCGGCTCAAAAGCTTGAAGAGTTTTATGTGGTTGGAAAGTCCCAGAGAGCCGCATACGGCTCAGGAATCTTATGCAGATCAGAAAAGGCCACGTGGCCACATGCGGCTCAAAATAGGCCGATGACAGCTGGCCATAATTACTTCCTGTAGCTGGCCATTTAATGCTCTGACATAAAGTGACAGCTCTGACGGCTCTGACATAATGAGGAGACGCGTCAGGCTCCTTAAAAGACAAGAAAATCTCGAAGACAGCCGGCACAATCCATAAAGTCCAAAGAAGCTCTCTATGCGGACCGCCTAGACCACCCTTATGCGGTTCAGATTGGAGGTTCACCCTTATGCGGCTGCCACCCTCATACGGCTGCCACTCTCATGCGGCTTGGATTATGGAGGCCACCCTTATGCGGTTCAGTTGGAGGCCACCCCCCATGCGGCTGCCACTCTTATGTGGCTCGGATTATGGGGGCCACCCATATGAGGGTCAGTTAGAGGCTACCCCCATGCGGCTTTCACTCCCATGCGACTCGGATTGTGGGGGCCACCCTTATGCGGTTCAGTTGGAGGCCACCTCCCATACGGCTGCCACTCTCATGCGGCTCGGATTATGGGGGCCACCCTTATACGGTTCAGTCGGGTTCACTCTTATGCGGCTGTCATTCTCATGCGGCTGCCACCTTCATGCAGCTCGGTAGTCGGGGACACACTCATGCGGCTCTGCCAGGATGCCCCGTCTATGTGGCTCGCAGTACAATAGTAGTAGGGACACGTGGCAGAAGATCGACTAAGACTTATTCTCCCACGTTCGTACGACTCTCAGCATAATGGCGGTTGGGACACATAGCAGAAGATTGACCAAGACTTATCCACTCGGATTTGATGCTATCAACAAATCATAACAATGCAGATTTGTTGCAATCAACATTAACTGCCCAGATCAATTTCCAACAAACCATACAGATTTGGTGCAATCAATATTAACTGCCCAGATTTGTTACAATCAACATTAACAGCCCAGATCAATTTCCAACAAACAAGATCAAGGCTAATTGTAATTAAATCCCTAACAGCCTTCTTTTTAAGGAGCAATTACTGCACACCCTACTGATCACAAAGCCCTATAAATAGTAAGGTGCCATTCCCTTGTAAAGCCCCGAAAAAAAAGTGGAGCAGTCACACAGAGCCCGAGCAGAGAGACTAGCAATCCCCGTACACGCAAAGAGCATTTCTTTCCCGAAGCCTAAGCTGCGTTCGATCGTCCAAGGAGTAAGGCAGAGTTACCGTCACTCTCCTGAGCCTCTACCTTCACCCCCCAGAATCAAAAATAAATAATTGTACTTTAGTTTGCTTTTCCTAGGTTTTGTTCTTAGGCTCTCTTTTGTACAAGCGAGTTTGTATTATGAAGTAAAAGTCCAGTCCTCCCATAAAACGGTTCTGTTCTTTTATAATCAATGGCAAACAACTGCTGTCTCAAATGCCTGAGGATAGGATTCACATTCCCGGTTCAGCACACTCAATTCAATATCGTCGTTCAGACCTTGAGTAAATCGATTCATGCGAATATTCTCAGTTGGGATCATTACAGTAGCAAACATTGCCAATTTGGCAAATTCAGATTCATAATCCGCCATGGACATGTTTTCTTGTTTCAGCAACATGAATTCATTCTCCATCTTTAGCTGATAGCGGGAGGCATATATTGTTCCAGAAATGCATTCTTGAACGAGGCCCAAGAAATCTTTCCACCCCTAGCCGTCGCAAGCAGTGCCGACTTTTTCGCTTTCTACCAATCTTTTATTCGCAGACGTAGTAGCAAAGCGGCACAAACTACCTTATTGCTACTCGAAACTCCTATGAATCCGAACAGACTTTCCCTGTTATCGACCTAGTCCATCATCTTATCTGGTGATGTTCTACTGTCAAACTTTGGAGGTTTCGCATCAAAGAAGTCGTTTGGCTTAAAAAAATAGTGACTATGCGTCGGCTGGGGCTCATCACCGTCCACGGGCTCAATCTCGTGTGTGCTAGTTAGATTGTTCGTTATGGTGGTATTTCGATTGCCCGCTAGTGAAGTTACGATTTTGGCTAAGGCATCAAACTGCTTCTATTTAGTCTCTATTTGGGCCTGTTGCGGCAGGCTACGCTCCTCAGCTTCCTGTCTTTGAATTTCTATCATGGCCATAATCTGCTCTATTCGGTCGATTGAGCCAGATGGTTGAGGAGGAGCCATTTCTCTACAAAAGAGTATAACTTCTGTCAGTCTCATAAAATATTATAGACTCATTGTATGGGGCATTAGTTTTTCATAACTCAAAATTGGGACCTTTTTGAAAGCCATCAAAATACTTATATACTTTTCGAAAACAAAATTTAGAAGAGGCCAAGGACGTAAAGCCGTGCTCTAATACCACTTTGTCATACCCCGATCCCGCTAGGGTCGTTCGTCATTGCTTTAATCCCTACAAGATCGTTCGTCCTCGCTAAGGCGTGATGCCGTACAAGCCTAAGTTGCGCTTGTACAAGGCCAGTACCTGTACAAAATAACTAGACAAAGCAAAACACACGTACGCAACTGTTGGCCCATTGGTCATGGTCAAACCTGATTTTAATAATTGATCAAACTCTGTCTTGATATAAATGCAAGTCAGCTCAGATGTTTACCTATGACGTTTTGGACACTGCTCAACAAAGGATATCAACAATGTTCAAGACTGAAGTTGTTTGCCATTCAGAATGTACTTCCTGTTATGCAATATAATTTTTTATTTTATTGAGTCTAGGAATACATTGTACACAGAGTCGTACTGGCAAATAGGCTATTCGAAAACGTTTTTCAAAACCATCCTATTCTTTTACAAATGACCTACGTTTTTGAAAAATATTCTTTTTACAAAAAGCTGCTGAAGGATTGTTCAAAAAGCCAAAATTTATTTTCTCCAAAAATGAACTGGCAGAACCCCAGGAGAACTCGGGCCGAGTTCGGCCAGAGTTCGGCCATTTGGAATGTTAGTGAACGTTGGATTTTTGAACTTGGTCATCCTTCAGTTACGGATTGTTACAAAGAGTTCTGTCCGAATTCTGCCCGAATTCTGTCAGAGTTCTATCTTTGGAAAAACTATAAATAGAGAAGTATTTCGATCATTTCAAATCATCAATTCACTTTCAATCTCTTCTCTTCCTGAGCTTACATTCTTCCAAAGAGTTCTTAAAAGCTTTCATTTTCAAATCCTAAGCCAGTTACAATCCTCTAGTCGATTTGCCAGTACGGTACGGTCTAGAAGTTTCAGAGCGATTGTAATCAGAGGCTTGATAGAAGATTCAACTCTTCACAATTGAAGTTGGTCGAGTTCTTCGTATCAAAGCTCACGTCTGTAGAAGTTGCAAGGACTTCGTATGAAAACTTGCGGGATTTTCCAATAGTGGATTCAACTGGAAGCTAGAGTTCTTCCGACTGGACTAGTCCTCAGAAGAGGAAAACCAGTATAAATCTCAGTTTTTGCGTTTGCCTTCTGATCACTTTTAAATTCTGTTATTTATTTTTTGTGATTATTATTTTATCTGTGATCTAACCGCTAACAAGTTTTTAATTAGCAATATTCCGCTGCCTACTCTATTCACCCCCCTCTAGAGTATTCTGCTTTACGATTTTATTCCTACAATAGGTATCAGAGCGGGTTATATAGGTAAAGCAAGGTAAAATTGCAGTTATATTCAATTTTTATATAGATCATAGCATTACACATGGCAACTGTGAAATTCACAAGTGAAGGCCAAGCCACAAATAGACCTCCACTGTTTGACGGCACAAACTACACTTATTGGAAAACACGTATGAGTTTCTTTCTAAAATCTCTTAATTTTGACTTATGGTCTGTGGTTATTGATGGCTATAAAAAGCTACCTCGTATAAATGTTGATTGAGTATTAGCTGAAAAACCCCATGACAAATATACAGAGGAAGAAAAAAAAAGGCCAGTCTTAACGCACATGCTATTAACGCTTTATTTTGTGCTTTAGACAGAACTGAATTCAACATGGTGTCTACTTGCACAATATCAAATGAAGTATGGAAACTTCTCGAAGTAACCCACGAAGGAACAACACAAGTCAAGGAGTCAAAGATCAGCAGACATACTCAGGAGTATGAGGCGTTCAAAATGAAGCCAAGTGAATCAGTCACTTAGATGTTTACAAGATTCTTGTATATTATAAATCCTCTATCCTCACTAGGAAAGGATTACAGTAACCATGAGAAGATTCATAAACTTCTACGAGCCCTTACAAAGAACTGTATTCCAAAGGCTACAACAATCATTGAAGGGAATGACCTCTCAACAATGTCTCTAGAAACACTCACGGGTAAGCTACTCACTCACGAGTTAGAACTTCAAGACTTTGAAGATGCTACACCAAAGGAAAAGTCAGAGAAGACAATCGCTCTCAAGGCTCAACATAGAAAAACCATCGAAGATGATGCCGACGACAGCGACTCCGACTCTGAAGAATAAGCTCTTCTGGTAAGAAAGTTCAAGAAGTTCATGAGATTTAACAAAAGAACAAAGGACAGCAAAGACAACAACAACGAGAAAGATCCTAGTTGCTACGGATGCAAGAAGAAAGAACACATGAAGAAAGATTGTCCCTCAGCATCATCATCAAACAAAAACAGCAAATATGACAAAGGCTACCTGAAGAAATCAACATCAAAAAAATACGCCAACACAAGCATATGGCATGAAAGTGAAGCCAGCGACTCAGAAGATGAACAATCAGATGACGCTGCAAATGTGTGTTTGATGTCTTGCGATCAGGTAATCACTAATCCTCTATTTGACCCTTATGATGATTTCACCTTTGAGCAATTATGGGAGGCTTTCAGTGAACTGTTAGATGATTACAGAAAACTGCGTAGTAAATATGAAACCTCTAAGAAGGTACTCAAAGAGTACAAAGGTGAAATAGGAAGACTTATCGACCTACTAGATCAGGTTAGAGATAATGACTCTTCAAATGAGTCTGGTGAGCTTTTTTCTATTAAATTATTGTTACACGAGACTGTTAAGCTATTTGAAGAAAAAGACCAAACTATTATCCAGTTAAAGGAAGACCTATCTAAGAAGAGAAAGAGTCTCCAGTGTGCACAGGTCAGATTAGATTCACTCACATCTGACTATACTAGATTATATGACACTTCTAAAAAATTGGAAATTAGTTTAGGAAAACTGCCTGAAGTTGCTGCTTCCTATTCTAACACGTGTCAATTACCGAATCATCGGAACACGCCCAACACTGTCAGACCAAACCATACCAAAACTATGCCCAAGAAGACTAATAGGCATGCATTCTTCTATACTAGAAAACCAAAACCTACCAATCATGCACCTCATACTACTTTCAACACTCAACATGCTAAATATCATTATTGTGGCCTCATTGGTCATATATCTTCTGCATGTAGAATCAGAAAGTTGGTAGATTTAAGTATTTATGCATGGATACCAAAAACTAACCAGTCAGGACCCTACAATAAATGGGTACCAAAAGTTTTATCTGCAAATTGTTTTGTAGGTGCCACACCCTTCACATGCTAGGAGCAAATGGATCCTCGACAGCGGTTGCTCACGGCACATGACCGGTGACGCTTCGTTATTTGCAACACTGTCGAAGAGGAATAAAGAAGGATACGTCTCCTTCGGTAATAATTTGAGAGGGTACATAATCGGTATCGGTGACATTGGTAAGGCTCCCTATCCAGTGATTAAAGATGTTTGTCTTGTTACCGAGTTAAAAAATAATCTGCTCAGCATAAGCCATTTAGGTGATCACGGTTATAGCATTAACTTCATAAAAGATAAATGTACTATTATTGATAGTTCAACTGGCAGTACTATATTTGAAGGTATTAGGGAAGACAATATATATGTATTCTATTTGTTGGAAGATGATGACACAGCAGGTAGATGTTTGATGGCCAAAAGCATTGAGAGTCAACTATGGCATATGAGACTCGGTCATGCAAACATGGATACAATTTCAAGATTATCTACGAAGAAGTTGGTACGCGGCTTACCAGATATTTCTTTTAAGAAGGATACGGTATGTAGTGAATGTGAAAAGAACAAAGCTACTAAATCTGCATTCACATCCAAGAACGCTGTAAGTACCACTAGACCTTTACAATTGTTGCATATGGACTTATTTAGACCCAGCAGAATTGGTAGTCTAGGTGGTAAGTTATATGCATTTGTCATTATAGATGACTTCTCTAGATATACATAGGTTTATTTTTTTGCACGCAAGAATGATACATTATCAGAATTCGTCACCTTTTGTAAGAAAGTACAGAATGAAAAAGGGTTCATGATTACTCGCATTCGTAGTGATCATGGCGGCAAATTTGAGAATGCAGAATTCAAGCAATTTTGTGACACACACGGTTATCTGTATAAATTCTCTTACCCTAGGACTCCACAACAAAATGGAGTTGTAGAACGTAAGAATAGAACTTTATCTAAAATGGCTAGAGTTATGTTAAACCAGTTTAGTCTACCTAGATATTTATGGACTGAAGCTGTAAATATAGCTTGCTATATTCTCAATAGGGTTCTAATTCGACCTATATCGAAGAAGACTCCCTATGAATTATGGTTTGATAGAACACCAAATGTTTCTTATTTCAAAATCTTTTGTTGTAAATGTTTTATTCCTAATACCAAAGATAATTTGAGTAAATTTGATGAAAAGGCCGACAAAGGTATATTTTTAGGTTATGCAGCAAAGAGCAAAGGATATAGAGTCTTCAACAAAAGAACCATGATCATTGAAGAATCTTTCAACGTCAAGTTTGATGAGCTAAACCAACACTTAGACGATGATGATAATAAAGACATAATCACACCAAGTACAGCTACTGCAAAACCTTCACACAAAGATACATAACCATCACATCAGGCATCAGATGAACCTCCAAGCAAAGAAGCCGAAACTAGCAATCCTGAGACTACACCAAAAGAGATGAGATTCTTGGCTAATCATCCAAAGGACTTGGTAATTGGAGAGATTACCAAGGTTGTAAGTACTCGTTCCTCTAATAAAGATATAGCTTCTTGTGTTGCTTTTGTCTCACAGTTTGAACCAAAAAATATTAATGAAGCATGTAGTGATAATTTTTGGTTAGATGCTATGCAAGAGGAATTAAACTAATTCGAATGGAATCAAGGTTGGGAACTTGTTCCCAAGCCTATTGATCATCCGGTCATTGGCTTCCATTGGGTATTCCGAAATAAATTGAATGAGAATGGTTTAGTGACTCGTAATAAGGCTCGACTCATAGCTCAAGGATGCAATCAGGAAGAAGGTATCGACTACGATGAGACTTATGCCCCAGTTACGAGATTAGAATCCATTCGCATGTTATGTGCATTTGTATATTTTCATAATTTTAAATTATTTCAAATGGATGTCAAAAGCGCATTTTTGAATGGTTTTATAAAAGAAGAGGTTTATGTAGCTCAACCACCCGGTTTTACTGATTTCAAATTTCTTGAATATGTTTTCAAGTTGAAGAAAGCTTTATACGGTTTGAAACAAGCCCTCGTGCTTGGTACGATCGTCTAAGCACTTTTCTACTTGATAACGATTTTTCAAAGGGAAAGGTTGACACTACTTTGTTTATAACGTCTTTGAATAATGATATTCTTTAGATTCAAATCTATGTAGATGATATTATCTTTGGATCTACTGATGAATCTCTTTGTCAAGAATTTTCAAAGTTTATGCAGAATGAATTTGAGATGAGCATGATGGGAGAGCTGAAATTCTTTTTCGGACTGCAAATCAAACAAACCAACAATGGGACGTTCATAAATCAAGCTAAGTACACAAAGGATCTATTGAAGAAGTTCGACATGGAAATAGCAAAACCACTAAGCACTCCAATGGCGACTTCAACCAAGCTTGATATTGATGAACAAGGAAAACCTATCGACATACGTAAGTATCGAGGTATGATCGGTAGCTTACTATATTTGACGCTAGTCGACCAGACATTATTTTTAGTATTTGCTTATGTGCACGTTTTCAAGCTAATCCTAAGGAATCACATTTGTGCACAGTTAAGCGTATCTTCCGATACTTTAAAAGACTTCTTCTGTCGGCTTATGGTATCTCAAAACTACGTCGTTTGACCTAACCGGTTATTTCGATGCTGATTTTGCTGGATGCAAAGTAGATAGAAAAAGTACTAGCAGTACATGTCATTTCCTAGGAAAAGCTCTAGTCTCTTGGTTCAGTAAAAAGCAAAATTCTATTGCATTATCAGCAACCGAGGCTGAGTATATCGCCGCAGGACGTTGTTGTGCACAAATTTTGTGAATGAAACAAACCTTAGAAGACTATGGATTACATTTTTCACGCATACCCATTTTCTGTGATAACACTAGTTCTATTAATTTGACTAAGAATCCTGTGTGTCATTCTCGTACTAAACATATCTAGATTCAATATCATTTTCTTAGAGATCATCAACAAAATGGAGATATAGACCTTGTATACATAGACACACAGAATCAATTAGCTGACATACTCACAAAACCTTTAGCGGAAGATCGTTTCAACTATTTGAATTTTAGATATCAATAATATTAATTAATTTTGTTTTATTAATTATTTATTCGATACTCATAAACTATTTTCGAGACAAGCCTAAAAAGAGTCTGTCTGTCACCACGACTACGGTCGAAGCGAAGTGGTATTTAAGAGTTCCCCGGTGAACCTCCGTTAGCTGGGACAGTACTCCTACAGCTAATCTGAGACAGATGCTGAGTAAAGAATATTAATTTATAAAATAATATTAATTATATTATTTTGAGATTTAAAATTACTAAACTTTGAATTAAGCATTTGAAACGAATTAATGAAAAAGAATGTGGTCTCATTTGAATTATTTTTTTTGATATATATATAGACAGGCAACCCTTGGCGAATTCGGCCCGAGCTCGTTCCGAATTCGACCAGAGTTCGGCTGGGTATTTATATATACCAGCAACAACCCGAGGCTTCCTTCTTCTTCATTCTTCTCCACATCCTCATAACAGCAGCAGCGCGTCTCCGAAACCCTAGCTTCTTCTCCCTCATTGTTCTTCTAATCCTTGTGGAGTTTTCATCAAAACTTTGGATTCGTGCGAAGATCGTCATCCTCTACAACATATCCAACTCTTAGAAGGTATAATCCCTTATTTCCTCCACTTTTTCAACACTTAGGGTTTCTAGAAATTTTGGGAAATAATGCCTATGTTCAATCCCTTCAAGAGGAAGAAGTCCAATGCCAGTGAAGAGACATCGTCTTCAGATCCACATACGGATTACCTCTTTTCTCCGGTCCATTCGGACGATGGTGCTTCGGATGAGTTTTACATTAAAACTTTCGATCAAGCTTTATTGTGGTACGCCGATTTTATCATGCGTACTATTTGTACCGGATCACCGATTAAGTGGACTGTCTTTTCGAATCACCGCCCTTATTTTGAGGCATTAGGGTTACAACATTTTGTTACCTTACAATTCTCCATTTCCACTAATGCCATTAGATTATTCTATTATAATTTCGTGTTAGACACTTTTACAGCGAGGACACGTGTCGGAGGAATTGATATCGAATTCACTGATGAAACGTTAGCAGAAATCCTTGGTATCCCAAACGAAGGTGCCCAGCTCGATGACATCACTGATTTTGATTTCTCCGATGGCACGACACTCGTTAGTTTCAAGAATGAACTTTGTGCGCCCGCACGCGTTCTTCCTGGAAAGTTCAAGGCTAATAACTTGAACTTGTTTAACTACGAATTACATCACATCATCTATTCCACCTTACTTCCAAAATCTACTTCTAAAGATGATGTCACTACACTTGAGCTTTCTGCTCTCTATCATATTCTTAAGGGGATTTCTTTTTCTGCCCCTAAGACTATCATTCAGATGATGGGTAGATGTCGCGGGAGAGACCGCAACCTATCTTATATGATGCTTATTCCTCGCATTTTTCAGAGATTTGATATTGATTTATCTACTTGTGCTGTCGACCCCGAGCCCAAGTTTCTCAAACTCTCTCGTCGCAGCATTGCATCTGTTCCTCCACCTACTGCACCTACTCCTCCTTTACCAACTCCTACTGCTCCCACAACACCTGTTCCTCCTCATTCTTACCCTATAACATTTGAGGGTATCCATCAACACTTATCAGATTTGCAGTCTTTTTATGTTGAGACCTCTAGGGAACATGAGTTCCGTGATGTGACTCGGTTCCAGGCGATTGCCAACTCCTTCGCCGATCTAAGGTTTGCGCAGACGGGTCATTCTGCTAGCTCTCTACCTCGAGACCCTTCTGTTTCTGGCTACCGTATTGACGACGAGGCGGTTCACTCTCTGTTCCAGTAAGGGAACGCCTATGATTGGTATCGTACCACTGGCACCACTCCTCGTACTTCTGGCGCTGGTACTTCTAGAGCTGGTCCTTCTGGACATGCTGGAGCTACAGCTGATGACGTTGATGATGATGATGAGTTTTGAGATGTTAGATTATTGAGACTATTACTTTTGTCTTATGTTTACTTGGAAATGCTCCGACATTCTAAAATTTTATCACTACTTTTTAGTTTTTATCAGTACTTTTTTATCTTATGTGACTATTCATGGACATAGTTTTTGGTTATGCCTCAGTTTTGGCATCTTAGTCTATTATTCAGCACTTTATTTGTTTCAGTTTTATGGTAACACTATCTATCTTTGTTGCTTCCTTCTTTATTAAAAACTGCCTATAACAAATACATGCCTGTGTTGTGTTCTCTAGACTATCTGTTTATCTTACTATGTTTACTGTTTATACCATACCTGTCATGATTATTTATGTTATTGTGTTTCTTCACTGTTTGTAACTTATGCATTTATTGCGGGGGAGCTTTCTCTTTTACAATTATTTTGCTAAGTGACAACGGGGGAGAAATAAGGATCTAACATTTGTTTTCGTTCAAGTAAAATACAGGTTATGAACAATTTCTTTTGATTACTATTTTGAATTGATTCCAAGCTTAGATGTTATATCGGCAAGTTTGTCAATTATCAAAATGGGGGAGATTGTTGGCCCATTGGTCATGGTCAAACCTGATTTTAATAATTGATCAAACTCTGTCTTGATATAAATGCAAGTCAACTCAGATGTTTACCTACGACGTTTTGGACACTGCTCAACAATGGATATCAACAATGTTCAAGACTGAAGCTGTTTGCCATTCAGAATGTACTTGCTGTTATGCAATATAATTTTTCATTTTATTGAGTCTAGGAATACATTGTACACCGAGTCGTACTGGCAAATAGGCTATCCGAAAACGTCTTTCAAAACCATCCTATTCTTTTACAAATGACCTACGTTTTTGAAAAACATTCTTTTTACAAAAAGCTGCTGAAGGATTGTTCAAAAAGCCAAAATTTATTTTCTCCAAAAATGAACTGGCAGAACCCCAGGAGAACTCGGACCGAGTTCGGCCAGAGTTCGGCCATTTGGAACGTTAGTGAACGTTTGATTTTTGAACTTGGTCATCCTTTAGTTACGATTTGTTACAAATAGTTCTGTCCGAATTCTGCTCGAATTCTGTCAGAGTTCTGTCTTTGGAAAAACTATAAATAGAGAAGTATTTCGATCATTTCAAATCACCAATTCACTTTCAATCTCTTCTCTTCCTAAGCTTATATTCTTCCAAAGAGTTCTTAAAAGCCTTCATTTTCAAATTCCAAGCCAGTTACAATCCTCTAGTTGATTTGCCAGTGCGGTACGGTCTAGAAGTTTCAGAGCGATTGTAATCAGAGGCTTGATAGAAGATTTAACTCTTCACAATTGAAGTTGGTCGAGTTCTTCGTATCAAAGCTCGCGTCTGTAGAAGTTGCAAGGACTTCGTATAAAAACTTGCAGGATTTTCCAATAGTGGATTCAACTGGAAGCTAGAGTTCTTCCGACTGGACTAGTCCTCACAAGAGGGAAACCAGTATAAATCTCGGTATTTGTGTGTGCTGTTGTCTTTCGCAGGTGTTCTGGCCGTGGCCATGATCTTCTTTATTTCTTCGAGGATGATTGCACTTGATCGTCTTCGCTTCGCTCGCCAAACTCTTTCTTTTGTGATGTACTTTTTTTTCATAGTTGGTAGTGGATTTGTCTCCGCCCAACTACATGTACCAATGACAATTCATAGTTGATTATATGATATTCTTTATTATTTCATTTTGTGTGGATGAGATTAGATTACTCTTGGTTCACTGCATTTTACAGCTTATGTGTACATACGAGGTTCCATATATTGGAGTATACTTCATATGCATGCAGCTGGCATGGATACATACCTAGTCCTAAGAATTTTGGGACTGGGGCGTTACAGATTACAACGTACAAAGCTTGTGACTCAAAATGCCATAGTTCGTTTACATATCTCACTTTGAAAACTCTTTTCAAATTAGCCACAATGCCCATACATCATATCCATTTATTACATACTTCAAAGAAAAGACACCTTCAAAGGAAGTTTCAACTTGACTTGAAAACGAAAATGCTTCGAGGCAACAGACAAGCTCTACTGGGTTGTACAAGATTTAATGCCTCACTTGAAATCTCTCTATCTCCATGCTAGCTGAAAAAAGATGCCCACAACGTGGGTCAGTACAAATCTTGTACTGGCGAGCGGCTTTTGGTCGAACTCACAAATATCTGTACTAAGTCAACATGTAAAACTAGCATACATTTATTATGTAATCTTTCTACTTATCTATGTTCTTTTTAATAATTCATAAGAAGCATAAACAATAGAAATCATTTGCACAATAATCTTACCCATCGCTGACAGTCATTCCTGCACAAAATATGTTAGCATAATTTGCATTTATAAAGCATACTTACTTTCCGTCCCTGCAGGTTAGGTTTCTAATAAATCCCACTATATGTATGAACCTAACTACATGGTGGCCCATGGGTTATTTTCCATGATCAGCAGTTGGGACGTACAAGTCCATCTCACTGATAGACATAACACCCCCCTAATCGCGAGGTTTCTTTTACCTCAGGGTGCTTAATCTCTCCTAGGCCGACCGATCCCCAGCGCCCCAAAAACCGGTCGAAAGATCGTACCTTATGCACAAGTTGTCCTAAGCCAAATGCATGAGATGCATTCTATCAGATAAATATATCATGGCATATTGAACAACATGCATTTGATTTCGATAGTTCTCTTCGATAGGGACACGATTCCATTCTTTCATTTCGATCGATCTTAAACCAAGTAAGGTTTTCTATAACATATCTTGTGTAAAGCAAACTCTGAAAACCTGTAAGCAATCAGATTGAGCAAGTAGAGCAACAATTTTATTTAGAAAAAAATCTAGTTAATTTATCTTTTTTTAATATCTTTTGTTATTGTGGTATCGTTGATCAGAGGGACGCAACAAAAAAGTAGACTAGAGATCATTTTCTTAGGGCGTGAAGATAAATGTCCGCTCGATTAAAGCAACTCACCAAAAGAATCTTATACTTGAGAAGGAGGGACTTCACGCAATGATCACGCACCGCCTATGCGTCCTCCTGCATTGGCATCAACATTCGATTAGCATACTTCGGTCTCTCTTTCATGATTCGAAATGAGTGCACAATGCGATGAAAGCGAACAATGAAAACCAATTATCGAAAACCAATACAAAAATGCATTCATCAAAGCCAAGCAGCGAAAGAAAACATCCAACAAAACTCTTGGATTCATCTCAATAGAAGCCGATCCATTAATTGGAAAGGTTTATTGCATTTCATCCGTGATCAATCGATACCGGCAAAGGTTTTCCCTAATACTCAGTTCAAGACTGAGTTAAGCAAGCTGTGGATATTACATAGTAGACCACGAGAAGCGGGGCACTACACAATGAGAGTATTACCTCTTTATGTTAGGTCAGTCAACCACCTATTGTTGACCTCTATTGTTTCAGTTTGCAGCATTTAGTGGGTATTCACTTATATGTTAGGTATTGTGATACATTATATATGTATTGGATAAGAGGTAGTGTCATTGTGTGTGTGTATATATATATATATATGTATATATGATACTTAGGATATATGGTATGGTATATGTTTGAGATAAGGAAGTTGAGTTCAGTTTGATGTAAGCATTAGGCTGTGTCAACCCCTTGATCAAAATTTTATCCTCACATTTTTTATTTATTTATTATTTCATCTTTTAATTGTCACATACATTGTTATATTGGTTTTATATACTATATAAAGGACCAATTGGTATTATAAAAGTTGGCAGGGACTATAATAAAATTTTCATCAATTTAAATTATCCCTGGTCGATTTTTAAAAACCCGACTTATTAGGGACTAGAGCAATCGAATTCAAACTGGATTTTCTCAATCCATTAGAATTTGATATGCAAATTTAAATCCTGAATATATATATGGGAAGGTATAGCAGTCATTCCCTTCAAACCCTAGCAACTCAACCTAAATCGCTGCCGGAAGTTCCCTCTTTCGAGCCGGGATAATTCTTGTGGAATCGTCGAGTAGACAATCGATTCTTCGAACCAGGTAATCCTTTTCTCTATGAACTCGTAGCATACGTTTCCTTTAATTGATTGTCCGTGTCCTGCATAGTATGGGTGTTTGGGATTATGCCAATAAGACCCTCCTGGTATCATGAACTTCTTTGTGACCATCAATTAGATTTTTCCTCGAACCAGCCCACTTTACAAATTGACCTGCTTTCATATGTGCCATCTAAACTGTGGAACGGGTTACATTGTGCACTGGGGGTTCCCTGTTGCTGATACCAACTGATACTTACGTATCAGGTTCATAACCATAAGAACAAATTAAATGGCTGCCATAAAACCATTGGGTATCCAGTATTACACCGAACAGGGGATCGTGTATACCTATGCTGGGCATCATGTTCAACCAGGTTTTAGTCTCAGATGTTTAGCTGCACCTAGTTGACCTATCATTTGGAAGGTTATATACCTTCTTCCCTGCTATGGAGGATTTCCTTATATCCCGTGGGCAATGACCTATATTGCATATGTTATATATATAAGTATTAGTGCCATGGTTGTATGGGTTGGCCTAGTTTCAGTCCATATACAGTTACTTATTGTCCAGATAATTTACATTGCCTTGTCAAGATCAATTCTTGTTGGTTACTACATTCTAAACTGCTACTAAGATTTCATTCCTGCAATTCCAAGTATCCGTCTTTACTTTCAAGCCCCTAGCACTAAGGGTCCTACAATGGGATGCTGTCGAGTATGCAAGTGCAGCCCAAGTATCGTTCAGTGATTATCTTGTACAGTGGGCTCATCATTGTTCTGTTTCCTGTTGCCCCCTTAACCAATTAAAATACCTGATTGCTCAGGACTTGAACATCTAATTGCTCTATCTAGAGTTTGTTTGGATTGCCCCTCTATAAACTTTGACTGATCACCCTTTATGTCCTGCGCATGACCATGATACTGCACCTGTTCATGGTGATACCTCACTGATGCATGTATCAGAGCTTGTAATAGGGGTCACAAGTTCGTATGGGGGAATCTCATAGAACCACCTGTGGATAGCCTACTTGTTATGAGAACCTAAATAAGTAGCTGGGATGACTCAGATATGGGGCTATAGTTAGTAGCAGTTACTGCTATCTTACTGTTCCAGTTCATATATATTCAGTCATCCTACATTGTTCAGTCTATATTTCTTAGTACAGCCACCTGTTTTAGCTGGGAGACATCATTAGTAAGGAATGATAATGAGTATAGATATGGTACTAAGGCTAGGTTGGCCAGGGCACATCCATTGATTAGGATTACACTAGTATACAAGTTGTATACATCATCTGTAAAATAGGCTAGGGAACAGGACACTTGGGTATGGGTTTTAACTGTACAAGTCATGAAGAGATGGGTGAAGGCTTGTTTACATTCAAATGATTCATTAACTTCAACCATTATCCAGGTTTAGCAGTATAGGTTCAACCATTTCCATATCTAATTTCAGTCCATACTTGAATGCTTTAGTGAATGGGTTGTTAGGTAATTCATTCATTGGGTTCTTAGTTCCCTGTTGGAATCAGTCATAGGATACAGTAATTTGTAACAGTTCCATGGGGTTTTGGTATCAGTTTGTATCAGTGTTTAGACTACCACAGGGCCTGTTTTAAATAGGTAATATCAGTTTTTCCCTTTTCATATGAATACCCTAAGGTTTAGTTGTATTGTCCCAAGATTTCACCCAGGTAGTAGTTGTCAAAATGTACCAGGTTATCCAATGTAGGCAGAGCATTATTATAGTGTGCAGCACAGGTTGGGTAATGAACAATCTGAATAGAAATCAAAAGAAGGAGGATAGTCCATGCTATTGATTGGTTAGATTTGGAACACATTGTTCAGTCCTCCGTGTTTTGAGTCACTGTATTAACTCAAGTTTCAGTTCCTTGGAGTAAGAAGCTGTCTTGTATCATATGACCAGCCCCATTTCCTTTAGTTATTCCTATTTGAATAATGTTCAGTCCTTGAAAGCTCGTGGACTAGTCGAGTATTTTGTTCAGGTTCTTGTAGGGGTACTGCCCTGCATCCTAGTTATTTCAGTCTTCTGCCTTTCACGTGATCACTGCAATGTGCTGAACTTACCAGTAGGTAGAACTCGATAGCAGCTTCTCCGACCAGAGATACCTACACATATACTCCCAACCATATTGACCTGTACTAGGTGCATATTTTGCCTATTTGTACACTGCTATTTATACACTACCTACTTTCCCTTTCTATTACATGCTTTATATGGAAATTATTCAAATCAGTCCAGGTTTGAGTAGAGGTCCAGATAAGTATCACTCTATTAGTATGTCCAACTGTCGAGTAGGTGGGTGTGTATCAAAAACACTGGTATCAGAGGTCCTTGTATCAGAATTAGGTCCCATTCAAATCCTGGAAAATCCTGTAGCAAATAGGAAGGGGGTGAACAGGGTTGAAATAAGGCTCATCTTACCTGTATACACCAACAGGTAGAAAGTAGCCTGGTAAATAAAATTGCACATGGGAACACAGGTGTGCTGGAGTAGATGTCATCATTCAAGAGTATGTAGTGGTGGCAGTCCCAGTTGTTTAAGGAAAACAGTCAAGTAAGATGTGTAGGAATTGAGTGTATTAAAGGGAGTTATGAAGAACCCAGTTCAGCCCAAAATATAAGTAGAGACCACAAGCAATTTAGGGCCATTAGAAGTACATGAGCAACTAGCTAAAATTAAAAATAGTTTTATTTTGGTTAAATTCATATGTTGATTTGATTTACTTCACAAACTAGGTTCATTGGATTTGACTCAGTGCATCGACCCGTACCCGCAGCTCAGGACCTAAGGCAAGTATACCTTGCCTTTCTACACAGCTTTATTTACATGTACTGTCTTTTTATTATTATCCAGTTTTTTCATACTTTTGACATGTACCTTTCATATCCTGCTTGTATATTGGTATCATTGCTTTGTAGACCGTGTTCACAGTTAGCTTTGTGTCTTATTGGTCGTGTTCACTTGTGCCTTGATTGAGTCGTGCCATGGGTCGAGAAGTCATAAACTGAACTGCTTTACCTCCGTGTCTTGAAATCTTGATGCTAACCTGCGAGTCCACACTAGGGACGAAGGTTAGTAGTTATTGGTCCACACCTGCGAGCCCACACTAGGGGCGAGGGTGATGCTAACCTGCGAGTCCACACTAGGGACGAGGGTTAGTAGTATATGGTTCACACCTGCGAGTCCATACTAGGGACGAGGGTGATGCTAACCTGCGAGTCCACACTAGGGACGAGGGTTAGTAGTATATGGTTTACACCTGCGAGTCCACACTAGGGACGAGGGTGATGCTAGCCTGCGAGTCCATACTAGGGACGAGGGCTAGTAGTTGTTCAAACCTGCGAGTCCACAGTAGGGACGAGGGTTTGAGTATTCGATCTGGTCATCCGTTGATATCTTGACATGAGTTCTCTAGTCCTTGTTCAGCAGTTCATTTATGTATAGTCAGTATACAGATTCATGTTTATTTTATTGCTCAGTTTTACTTGTTTATTCTGTATTTTTCTCCATGCATAATAAACTGTCAGAAAGGCTCATTTTTATGTATCTTGCTAGTCCCCTGGGGACTGTTTGTAAAAATAAAAGTATGAACTTTATTTCAACAAACTTTGTAAAGATTACAAGAATTCTAGGAAAGTACAACTATAGGAATCAAATCTAGAAGACGATTGCTTTATCTCTTGGACGATGTGAACTTTGAAGACGGTAGCCTCTGAATTTGAAGGCAAAAGCCTCGGAAGAATGCAACAGCACTTGGGCAAGAACTCCTGAACTCTCTGATATTTCTGAACTTTTTATGTCTGATCCTCTTGAATGAAGACTTGAAACTCTATTTATAGAGTTCTGAAAATAACTAACTTTTAGTTATTCTGAATGGCACAAGTTGGATTGTGCAGGCAATGGATTGCGCAGCATCAGACTGCACAGGCAGTTGTTTGGTCGTGGGCCAACTGTCTTGGACACATGGCATCATTTGATTGAAATGCGCATGATCGTGTGCAGACGGTTGCCACGTAAAGAGCAATTGATGGCATGAATGCCACGTGTACTTTTGTCAGTTGTTATGATGAAGTGCGTCACATGAATTGTGCTGACTTTGGATTACGCTAGGATGGACCGCGCTGAGTTGGGTTGTGCTGTAAACAGATTGTGCTGCATGTACAGCTGTCCTCGAGCACTGTACGGCACAACAAACGAACAATCTCTTCGTTCTTTGTGCTGTCAGTTGTCAGAAGATTTGATTGTGTCAGGTAATGATGACATGGCCACGTCAGCTTGTGCACTTGAAAGTATGCGCAGTCCAGTCTGCGCCATCTGGATGATGCACAATCTGATGTCTGCGCAGTTTATTTGAAAGCTATTTTTCTTAATTTTCATGACTTTGTTGATGGGTGCAACTTGATTGTTTAGGACCTATAAGACCCCCTTCAAAGTTTTCGAAAGTTAAATTTATTCAAAATTTCGAAATACTTTAAATTTTGAATTTTAAATCAAGTTGCGCATATGTTGAGCTGTCTGCGCAATCGGATGAATCAGCCCCTGCTTTTTCGGTGCAATTTGTGGCGGCCGTTTGTTCTTTGAAAAACTATAAATAGTTCCCTTGATCCTTTAAATTATTCTTTACTTGCTTTCATTGTGTTTGAGAGAGAGAAACCTCGAGCCTACTCTGACTTCAGCCTTTCTTCCCCATCGATCTCATGGCTCCCAAGCGTTCCTCCGCCGCCGACAAGGGCAAGGCCCCCGCCGAGTCTTCGACTCGTGTTGCGCCTCGTCCTTTCTGTCATGAAACTGCGTACCCTGCTTTGCGAGGTAGACAACCCGATCGAAAACTCTTTTTAGGGTTTTTTCGACTTTGCTGGATCTTAAAATCCATCTCTTTTTAGAGATGTGATCATACTGCGCCACCCTTTTTAGGGTTTTGGTTGCACGAACACATTATTCTTCATTTTTATGAAGAATATCTTCTCACGCAATCGGTTGAATTGTGCTGGCAAAAGTCAGCGCAATCGACTGATTTGCGCAATCTTGTCAGCGCAAAATGATGCTTGCACAAGCTTTGTCAGCGCAATCTTATGATTGCACAATCTGATGGTTGCGCAATCTGATGTTTGCACAATCTGATGATAAAATTTTTGACTTGACTTGTACTGAATTTTGTTTTTTTCTGTTTAATGCAGTTAACACCAGAGAAGATCCTGAATATGAAACATTTGTAAGAACTTTAGCTGAGCCAGATTTCAAAGAAGACTTATCTCATGTGCTCTTTCCACAATATGCCCTTCCATCTTCTCGCCAGACTATTTTGATAGCATAGGATAACGAGACTTTGCTAAGTCTGATAAATGGACAGCCTTTGTAATCTGCTGACGCTGTCACTCATAAGAAGTCTATGTTCCTCTTCGGCGACGCCATTGATAAAAGTTCTCAACCAAGACCCCGAGTTGAGTCGAGAACTTTCCAATGGAAGGATAAATTGATCAAGTTACCAGACCTAGCTAGATGCCTTCCTCTTGCAAGATATGCTCATGCGAGCCATCCTAGGAGGATGGACTGGGATATTACTCCCCTTCAACATGCCCGGATAGAAAAAATCTGTGTCAAGAAAGGTCCGAACAATCGGGACATGTTCTATAGTTCTTCCGAACGACACAGCACTTTATTAAGAGGGTTGAAGCCAGGTTGTATCCCCCCTGAGAACTCGTCTTTGTTGCTGCCGGTAAGGACACCGATTTTTGCCAATGAGTATGCCAAGACAGAGGGCAGTTATCCGGATCAAGACATCCGGTTGACAGGTCTGGTAAACCCAGACATCAAAAGATGGAGCTGCATAGCCAACTGGATACTGGTCCAGTTTGAAGATAAACTCAAAGAAATTGATCTGTATAATGTGGTACACGCTACTGTATACGGCTTCTTTCCAAATCCTCATCTGTTTTGGCTCTGGCAGAGAGGTATAACTACAGGACAGGGACGTTCATGACGCCCTGCGGGGAGATGGGCTTGGCTCTCCATGAGATGAAGTATATCTCATATTTACCAATGGTTGATTTGCCTTACGAGGAGTACGTCCCGACCAACGACGAGTTAGATAGACTTCGTCGAGAGAATTCAAAGATGGTAGAAGTCTTTGATGAGCTTCTGTGCCATTATAACATATGCTCTTTGTATTACAAAAGTGGCTCTTCTGGTACATGCTATTCATCCAAATGGTTGACTTATCTTTTTCTCAACCACATTATTGAGAAAAAGACAAAAGATCATGACTCATGCAATCCTGATTTCTTCCATCCCCTCAGCAACAGTGAAGTGCTAAAGCTGATGGAGGAGAATAATAGAATGGATATCAGAGTTGATGATGAACACCAATATCCTCCTCTTAAGGCTGGAGAATTTGTTGAGAGCTTTATAAGAATGGACTACAGGTCCATGTCTAAACAAGCCCAGCTGGCAGGATTTTTGACGTACTGGCTACGTCGATTCGTCGTGCCTGGAGCAAGTGCTGTAGACCGCTTCCATCGCGGTGTTCTTTTTGCTGCTGTCCGGTTAGTCTTCGGCTACCGGATGGATTTACTATCAGCAATGACCTGTAGGATAAATACAGGTCTTCGTCTGTATGTTGATTCTATGCTCAAGTGCAAGGGTGATAAGGGAAACTTCCCTAGACTGGAGTTACCTTACACCTACTTATTCAGATGGTTGCTCTTGCATCATCCATCATTGATGAACCCTGCCATGGGAGCAGTTGGTGGCAGTTTTCTGCACAGATTCTCACAGAGCAGATGGATATACACTAGTCTTAGGGACTGCAAACGAACTATGAACCTCGGCAAAGGATGGAATTTTCTTTGCTCTCCCCCTCCAACTGGTTATGAGCATATGGCAGCAAATCTGATTGACCTTGGGAGGCAACCAATAGGTCGAGTATCTTTTGAATGGCTGAAGACGATCAGACCATCACATTTAGTATACAGATTTGAGAAGGAATGTTATTTAGAACCATATCTGCCGAGTCATTTCGTTCGTCAATTTGGATATGACCAATTCCATGTGGGCAACGTAATAACTTGCTTACAAGGAAAGGGATACCTGATCGACGGTGCGAGAGCATGGGCTTACTACAATGCTCGAGACACAAAGACTGTGTTCTCGATGCCAAATAAAACTGATTCTGGTCCTAGAATGTTGTATACTTATTCATAGTTTTACACAGCTGTAAATATATTTGCTGAAAACTATAGCCTCGTTGATAGTTTTACAATAGCAAATCGTCTGAAGAAAGGAGCGACTGACACATTAGCTCCCAATAACGACGAAGAACATGAGCCAGTGGACGATCCATTGGAAGCTTCCAGAGAAGCCAATTTTCCTGAGGAAGTTAAGCAACCTTTAAGAATTTCTCTGAAGGTTGTTAAGTCTCCGATCAAGGAGAAGAAGAGAAGGAGAGATGAGCCTTCTTCCCCAGCTGTGAAGAAGAAATTGATCTTGGAACATTCTTCAGAGAAAGTCACTACGAGATCACAATCTAGACAATTGGCCGAGTCCACTCGAGATGAAGCAGCTACACCGACCTCTATTCAGAAACAGGTCGAGGTAGTAAACGTAGAGAGTCCTGAGAGGCCTCTACATAGAAAGAAGAAGCTAGCTCACAGAAGAAAGAAGAGAACAGTTTCTACTCCAAGGCAAATTTTGTCTTCGGTAGTGATGAATGCTGCGGCTGGAATCACCATGCCATCTCCTGCCCCTG
>JANAVB010034879.1:0-53232 GCA_029216955.1 Iris pallida | reverse complement strand
ACAAACACCCGAGTAAGGAGGGCATCGCTTGGTTGCCGCTGATCAGTCATCACTTCAAAGTGATTAATGAACTGACTTGGAGAAGTGGTTCCATCATAGAATGAGATAGTGGGAGGCTTGTATTTAGGAGGATATGATACTTGCTTCCATTCTATCGGATAAGGTTGTTTGATGCCTAACCTTTGTAAACCATCTTTCTGTTTGAATGCCTCGAATTGAGTTTTGAGATTCTCTTCTTCATTAACAATTCCAGAAGATTGTGGAGTTGTAACTTGTAGAGAATAGTTGGGAGGAGGAACAGCATTGTAAGCACTACCCCCAGCTCCAGAGAGACTAGGGTTTGGTTGAGCTGGTCCAGGAGTATTAGATTGTACTGCTGGAGGAACTTGTACTGGACTCATATCAATGTCAGTTGGTATAGCATCTGGTACAGTCTGTCGATTTTGCATCTGTGTTGCCATGAGTTTATACATCGACTTCATAGTATCAGCCATAGACTTCATTTGTTGTTCCAAAGAAGCAATTCTTTGATCTTGAGGAGTCAAGGAAGAAGAAGGTTCATCAGTATTCCCATCAACCATATAAGTCGTGACTGTACGAGGAATTATTGATGAACTGGTAGATGTTGTTTGTTCTGAATCATTGCTTTGTGCATCAAAGTCAATTATAGGAGAACTACCCCCAGTAGGAAGAGGTGGGAAGTTAGATTCTCCAAGGAATTCAGAATCATCTTCAGAGATCAAATTTCTTTGACTAGAGGCCAGGACTCTTGCTCTGGTATTTCTATATATTCCATCTGGACTATCAACTCTACCCCCAGCATCCCGAGAGGTCATATTGGCAAAAGCAAACAAAGGCTCATCTTCATCAGGCATAGGTTCACACTGAATCCGATTGAAGACAGATTGTCGTTTTGTTTGACATCTGCATTGCATTGTGACTCTTGGCTGGAAGTCACATTCATGATCAACATGATCATGAGCCATTGATTGACATCTGTATTGAATTATGACTCTTGGATAGAAGTCACATTCAGCATGGTCCTTTGATACAGAATCATTTCTTCTCTTCTGTTGAAGATATTCTCGTAAATCTGTTTGTAAAGATTGAGGAATATATTTCCTGTTCTTGGGTCTTGATGGCTCTTGATTATATAGAGAATGATTAATATGAGCCACATAGTTTCTTGCATACTCTGCGTCTGGATCTCTTATCCTTATTTCCAATGGTATGGTTTTTTAATACCAGAAGTGTTAATTTTGTTCTTAGATCAGTTGGAGGTAACACATTGGTTTTGGACACATGGAGTTTTCCTTCCATTGATCTGGATATTTGTAGAGAAGGAAGAGTTGAACCACCCCCTTGATTAGGGGTTGGTAACAGACCTTTTCTAGACAAATTCTGTGCCCAATTCGAAGAAGTCATAGAAGAAACATTAAGGAATGTTCTTCTTAGACTCATTCAAGTTTTGAGACATAAAATGTCCAAGAAGGGAGTAGTCAAAGACCATCTCCTTTTCTTTGACTAACAAAATTGTCAGTCAAAGTTTTCCTGAAGTAAAAGTACAGGCGCAGAAGAAACTAAAGAGTTATTTTTCTTCAAGGGACTTTGTGTGGAAGACACCCCCAGTTCTGGTAGAACTTGGGAGGAAGAGATAGCTAAAGAGCTCTTCTTTAGATGAAATACACGCTGAAACAGGCTTAGTTAAAGAACCGTTGTTGGGCGTGACTTTTGACTTTGGAAATACAGCTGGATAGATTTGGCTAAGGAGCCAGTATTGTTAGCGTGATTGTGAGGTTGAAATTGTACGCTGGAACAGACTTGGCTAAGGACCAGTGTTGTCAGCGTGACTTTTGAGGTTGAAATTGCACGCTGGAACAGATTTGGCTAAGGAGCCAGTACTGTCAGCGTGACTTTCAACTTTGGAGACACACATGGAACAGATTGGCTAAGGAGCCAGTACTGTTAGCGTAATCTTTGATTGCTGTCATCTTCGAGCGCACAAGAGTGTGCGTGCTGCAGTAGAGTTCTTGCCAGTGTTAGGAGCAGACACTGTGGCAGAGACTTCACCATTGACTGCAAACTGATTCTTAGGGACATAGATAGAGTGTCCCTTCGACTTGGCAGTGATGATGGAGGCTGTAGTGGGCTTACCACTCTTAGCCCGCTGCATTTCTTCATAGGCGAGTTGATCGAATTGGATCGTCATCACCTTCTTCGTCGAGCCGATTGACGAAGTATCGCATTGAGTTGTTTCCATCTCAGAAGAGGAGATGGTTTTCCCCAGCAGAGTCGCCAATTTGTTTTCCATAAATAAATTTCTTATTATTGTGTATCTGGGAAATTACAACTGTGGGAATCTGATCTAGAAGACGATCACTTTATCCTTGGACTATGCGAAGAAGAAAAGCTCTCAAAATTTTGACAGTAGATAACTATGTATCCGTACAATGAAATAAAAAAAAGAACTCTATTTATAGAGTCAAAATAATAACTGAAAAGATAACTGTCTTCACAGCCTGTGCTTAGTTGAAAATCACGCAGGATTTAACATACGCAAGGTTGTGAGCAGTTACTGGACGTGGCCTGTAACTGTTGGACACATGGCAATCATGCATGAGTCGTGTGCAAGTTACTGGACACGCAGGCGAGAGATCAGTGGCATGGCTGCCACGTACTCCAATTGGAAAATCCATGCAGATTGTTGAAGACGAAATCCACGCAGACTCGGGATAGAAAGCTTCAAAATCCACGCAAACTTGGGGCAAGAAGCTTCAGAATCTACGCAGACTTTGATGAGAAAACTTCAGAATCCACTCAGACTCGGGGTAGAAAGCTTCAAAATCCACGCAAACTTGGGGCAAGAAGCTTCAGAATCTACGCAGACTTTGATAAAGAAAACTTCAGAATCCACGCAGACTTGGGATAGAACTGCCAGCTGTCTTGATTCAGCGTGTCTCGACTGACAAAAAATCTCTGGTAGTGATTGCTTTTGTCAGTCACATTAAATGACAAGAAGCTCTTTGGTACGCCAACTTGACGAAGGTTGAGTCTTGCTGAAGAAGATTTCGAAAATCACGCAATAGATGGCTGTGATCTCTCGAATTTGTGCATACATGGCATACAAAGAGACATTCTTCGACTGTTGTGCTGTCAGTCATAATTACTCTCTGACAAATGATGAGCTGTCTCCCCAGCGTAATTTGTAAATATTTGTCTGGATCAACTGAGCGTGACTTTTGACTCTGTCCTGATCAACTCAGCGTGACTGTCATTTTTAAAGGCCTACAGTTGTTAGTGATCTTTAGCTCTGTAGCAAAGTAGAGGATTATCACTGTCGAGAATTGATTGTCCTTGGTCCTAAGACATGGTACTGGGGACAATATCCTGCCGAGGGCTTCTGAGCCTTAGTGGAGAGGTCTGGTATTCTAGGAAAGATTCTCACGTGCATGCATATCACGTAGACTGGATATAGTACATACCCTTATATCATATTTTCATATCTGTACCTTGGTATGTATATTATGTACCTTGCTAGTTCCTTGAGGACCTGGTGATCTCTCCAGGTATTCGACTGAGCGGAGTTGGTTGCTGATCATGATGGTTGCTATTAACTGTTTCAGTATATCTTACGGTTACATATTCATATATGTTTAATTATATTCGCTATTAGCATAGTATTTGTAGACTCAAGTTATTCTTTCGAGTCTATTCGGACAAATGTAGCATAGGGTGCACACTATGTATATATTGTTCATTCTTGTATTCTGTATTACTGTGGATCGAGACATAGAGATATTATTGATTGGTATAGATAGTTGGTCGTTACTATACAGCTTATACGTACTCGAGCTGGGCCGGAGTCCTCTCGATACTTAGCTGGCATATATACGGTCTCCTAGTCATACGTATTTTGGGACTGGAGCGTTACAGGAGAAAAATACAAATCAGAAAAAATATATTAAGAAATGTTAAAGTTACGTGAAACGTCAACTTGAAACATACAAGAAATTTTGCACAAGTTGAGGAACAATGTAGTTGGCCTCCAAAAAATTGTACTTCAAAACCCAGAAAGTTGTTACTTCAATTTTCAGAAATTGTTTTGCTTGTATATTTGTAAGAGAGGAAAGAAATATTGTGTTTAATTTCATGAATTTTGGGTTTTTAAAATATTGTTTTGCAAAATGACCTCTTAATAACGCTTGAATATAGTTGTTATAGGATATTTTTGGTCACTTTCAGCAAAATCACCAAAATACTCGTAAAACTGGCAAAATATAGCCTTCAAATTGGGGGTAATTTGGTTTTTCCCCCCAAACGGCCACAAAGAAAAAAAAATTCTGGGTCAGACCAGGCATGGACCGAGTCATTGATCGGGCCGGTCTGACCAATTTTCGACCGGTTTAACCGGACCCGCACCGATGCTCAGCCGGGTAGGGGTTTTGGGTCGGATATATGGACCAAGTTCAGACCCACGGGGGGGTGGGTCGAGCTGGTCCGGGTCTTGACCGGGTTCGGTCCGGCCCAGACCGGCTATGATCGATTACGGGCCGTTCGACCCATCTTGCACCTTGACTTCTATTATGGGCACCTGGCTTAGCAAATTCTAATATTAAAAATAAGATAAATTAAATTAAAATTAAAATTTTTTGGTTGATTAATTTTTTTGATTAAATTATCATGTCAGCTGTTATATCAGATGGCTAGTAATAGAATATTGTTGGAGCTTTTCCTTGATATGTAGAGAGCTTGCTCTCATTTCATGCCTAGTTCTTTAGTCCCACATCAGAAATGCCCTAAGTTGTGTATCTCAATATAATACGAGGTGTACTGTTGAGATATGCACATGGGATGGTGACCCTAAAGTGGGGACCATGTGGGTGATTTTTCTAGCAGGTAAGGATAAGGCTCCATATTAAGGTATTAATACTTTTTGTCATGCTCTTGGAATTAATTCCCTAGGAGCTAAGTCCCGTAGGGGCTTAGCGACTCAGACTCGGACTCGGGCTCATGAGGCGTAATGTAGCATTTGTTGGCGCACTTTGCACTTAGCACATCAGCATCGTTGCTAGGCGCATAGAGCGCTTTAGTTGCGTCGTGTGCGAGCCTATGCGCTGCCGATCGCCAGGCCCATTCGCGCGGCCAGTTGGTGCGACAGTTTGCATAGTGGTGCAGTACATGCTGTGCGTGTTGTGCGGGTGCACGAGTGCGCACGGACGCAGTTGGTGCAGTTGGCACAAATAGCTATAGCGCGCGCCTATAAGCTCTGTCGTGTCTGTTCATATCTGAACAGTTACGAAACGTTCGAAAATGGTTCCTCCTTTCACAGATCTACATTAATTAACACATCTTGAACGTTTCGCATACTGGACGGTTACTGGACTGGCATTATATAAGTTTCTCTCTTTTCTCATTAGTTCAGTACCGGACAAAATTCAGAGAGCAGGAAAAAAAAAATAGAGAGAGAGTTTTGTCTATCGAGGAGTTAGAAGAGATTCGACAGAGTGTTCCACGGTTCATCTTCGAACTTGCTGATTCCTGGAAGCTGATCGTGTGGGACGAATCTAGCTTTGAGCTACGGAGATCCGTCACCCCAGCAGGCCTTTTTTTCTTCTGTTATCCCAATCGCGATACGTTTAAGAGGAAGAACGAGATCTTCTATGATCTAATCAGAAACTTTTTGAGGGCTTTCGTCGCTGGCTGCTACGAAATTCATTTGTGCCTTCTTCGAAGGTTACATTTGATTTCGTCTCTCTGAATCCTCGGGATCTTAGTTGTGAACCTTCCTCAAAATGTTGCCAAATATGCTTTTCATCTCAAATTATGCCCCGGGAATAACAATTCAAAGGTAGATTTACAGGATGGAAAACTCTCGTGCTTTACTCATCGATTCCAACTTTAACAAGTTAGAGAAATCGATGGAGAGCACTACCAAATCTGGAAGAGGAAGGTTAGCCTCAATCTTCAACTCGTGGACGTCGACTACGTGTCTGAGGACGAACGAAGGTTCCAGAAGATGGGACTGCGGACGCAGTTGCTATGCTACTGCCAAAAAGTCCAAATAGAAGAGGAAAAATAACCTCTGTAGGCTTCTGATCCTCCAATGTTATGGAGGACTCTTGGCAGAATCTACTCAAAAAGAGACCAATGCCAGAGAGATATGGGATTTTTTAGAAAAACTGTATGAAGAAGACAAGAACAAGAGCAAGACATTCATCGTCGAGAAATATCATAAATGGTTATTTGAAGACGAGAAGACAATGCTGCCTCAGGTGAGGAATTCCTAAAGTGTGTCAGAAATTGAAAGATGAGGAGATGCCCTCAAGGACAAGTTCGTTGTTGGAGGGATCGTCTCCAAGCTTTCCGCTGGATGGAGCAAAATCTATGCGATCGATTATGCATAGAAGAAACTAGAGATCAGTCTAGAAGATCTCCTACAAAAAATTTATGTTTCGGACAGATGAGGGCTCAACGAAGATGGACACTCTGTCCAAGCAGATGGCTAAGGCAACTTGGTCCAGAAGAAAGAATATAAGGGAAAGCAAGTGGCTTCCCACCACAAGAAAAATGACTTCACTAATCTGAAAGTGAAGTGGTTCTTTTAAGCACCCGAAGCCAAAGTCCAATGTGACTTGCTTTAACTGTGGCAAGAAGGACCATTACAAGAGTGACTACAGATCTAAGCCCAAGCAGTCAGAGCAAGGGTGAGCCTAGTAAGATTCCATGGTTACTGACGTAATTGCTATGATTGCTCAGGTCACTACGGTGGAGGCTGACTCTAAATGGTGGGTAGACAATGGTGCAACCTGCCATGTATGCTCTATCAAGGAAGGGTTCACACGTACAAACCAACCTTGAAAATGTTATGGTGGCAAAACCAGACACAGCTTAAGTACAAAGATCAGGACGGTGGTGTTGAAGCTGACTTCAGAAAAATCACTGAAGCTTCAAGATGTGAAGCATGTACCTATTATTGTAAAGAACCTGATCTCTGGAGGCCTACTTTGTAACGCGCGGGTCCTAAGGATGGACATCAATGATGGCCAGATGGTAATGTCCATAAAAGTAACCTACTTCGGGAAAGCCTTTTATATCGAAGAAATGTTTAAACTTCAGCTTGTAATTCAGTCTAATAAAATTAATGCATTCTCTTATTCTGATTATACTCTTGAGTTGTGGCATAATAGACTAGGACATGTTCATTTTAAAAGAATAAACAAAATGTCTAGTCTAGAATTTATCTCGAAATATGGAGGTAAGGTAGAGAAATGTGAAGTGTGTGCTCAGAAAAAGATCACAAAGAAACCCTTTCATCGGGTTAATTGAAGCACATATCTTCTGGAGTTGGTACACTCCGATATCTGTGACTTCAAACAATTCTCTACAAAAGCCGGGATGAAGTATTTCATAACCTTCATCGATTACTTCTCAAAATACGTGTTCATCTACTTGCTGAAGACTAAAGACGAAGCGCTCGAGAAGTTCAAAGAGTTCAGGGCCGAAGCTCAACGGCAAACTGGACAACAACTCAAGAGATTAAGAAGTGACCGAGGTGGAGAGTATCGGTCTCATGAATTCACATCGTTCTGCAAAGAACATGAAATCATCAACGAGACTACTGCTCCATATTCAGAAAGAAAGAATAGAACATTGACAGAAATGATGAAATCAATGTTGTTGACTGGGGTCTTCCAAAATGCTATTGGGGAGAAGCTGCATTGACGGCCACTTTTATTCTGAATAAAGTGTCGTATGCAACTTCTGACATCACTCCTCATGAACTTTGGTTCAAAGTCAGACCTAACTTGAATATCATTCGAGTGTGGGAGTGTTTGGCATATGTAAAGCTCTAAGATCTGAAGATTCAAAAGCTCGGGACAAGGACTACGAAGACGATCTTCTTGGGATATGCCGAGAAGAGTGATGCTCGAAGATTTCTTGATATAGAATAAAATCATATCATTTGATCTTGCGACGCAGAATACTTTGAAGATAAATTTGCAAGGCATAAGAACATTGTTCTTGCGGACATTCCGAAGAATAATGAGGGTTCACAGGAAATTAAAGTTTCCAATGAAAATGTAGTCCAAGAAGAAGTTGTTGTAGAGGAGACAACAATTGAAGTAGAACTCACTGAGCCGTCAACTAAGCGAGTGAGGAGACCGAAGAACTTCGGAGATGACTTTGTCATAACACTTGGGTGTTGGTTGATCTTCCTGAAGGAGCAAAATCCATCGGATAGAAATGGATCTTCAAGAAGAAGATGAAAGTAGATGCAACTATTGACAAGTTCAAGGCTAGGCTAGTGGCCAAGGGGTTCTCTTAGAAGCAGGGGATCAAGACTACTTCGACACGTCTGCTCCAGTAGCCCGGATGATCACCATCAAAATGTTAATTGCTCTCGTAGTAATACATAAGTTGGTGATACATCAGATGGATGTAAAAACAGTATTCCTGAATGGCGAGCTAACCGAAGAGATTTACATGCAACAGCCTGAAGGATTTATCGTCAAGGGCCTTGAAGACAAAGTCTGTAAGTTGGTGAAATCCTTGTACGGTTTGAAGCAGACTTCCAAAATGTGGCATGAGAAGTTTGACAAGGTCATAAGGTCAAATGGCTACAGGGTCAGCGAAACGGACAAGTGTGTTTACACGAAGTTTGCTGATAGAAGATGTGTAATAGTTTGTCTGTATGTGGACGGCATGCTGATCCTAGGTAGGGATATATGCTGTGTCACAGAGGCAAAGATGTTCATCTCAACCAAGTTCAGTATGCAAGACTTAGGGGAAGATGATGTGATCTTGGGCATCAAGATCATCCGGACGGACACTGGAATGGCATTGTCACAGTCTTATTATATTGAGAAGATGATCACACGCTACGGGTATCAGGATCTTCCAGTGATCTATACGCCTTACATGTGTGACTTGAAATTGGAGCCGAATTTGAGGGAAAGCGTCAGGCAGCTGGAGTATACAAGCGTCATCGAAAGTTTGATGTACGCTACTACTGCCACTAGGCCTGACATAGATTTCGCCGTAGAATGCTGCGAGTCGATTCACGAGCAACCTAGACGTTGAGCACTGGAAAGATGTGAAACGGGTAATGAGATATCTCAAGAAGACTCAGACATATGCACTGCACTACAACGGAGATCCGTAAGTAGTAGAAGGCCGTAGATGCAAGTTGGTGCTCAGAGGTGGAGAGTGAGAGATCCACAGGTGGATTCATTTCTCCATGAGTGGAGCTTCTATATGATAAAAGTCGAAGAAGTAGACTATGCTCTCTTGTTCCTCCATGGAATATGAATTCTTTGTACTTGATTCCATAACAGAAGAAGCAGAATTGCTTCGGGAGCTCATGTGTGATCTTCGATTGGTTGGGGTACAGATACCGACGATACCTATATACTGCGACAACCAGGCGACTGCAACGATGGCATCGAATGACTTTTTCAATGGAAAGAAGAGAACTGTGCGGCTAAAGCACAGAGCAGTGCACGATCTCATCAAGAGAGGTGTCATTGCAGTGATTGATGTTCGGAGTCAGGAGAACCTGGCAGATCCGTTCACAAAGGGCCTAAAGCGCCAGCTGGTCGAAGACACAACAAGTAAAATGGGCTTGAAGGCATTCTGATATTATGTTATTGTAACTACCATAAAGTTTTTATGCTATTAGTTCAAAGAAAAATCTACTAGGCATCTAGCTTTTGGTTAAAGAGAGGACCATTAACTGGAAAAATGTCAGGAACAGTGGATACATGTCCTGTAGAACATGGAAGGGATACGGACCCAAACCACTGCTGTCTACTAATGTTTTCTATGGAGAATAGATCCTATGGAGAGATGACTTAAACGCCTTAATGAGTTCTCAGGCAGAGTGAATGCATGTTGTATTTTATAGGAAGCACGGTAGAACAGCACTACAAAGGAGTGTTACAACTCCTGCTACAGTGGAGTGACTCCACCATGAGGTTTCCATGTAGGAATAAATCCTCGGCTACGCAAGCCATGTCATCGCGGCGTAACACCGCAAGAAAGCGTAAGGCTTCATACTGGGTAGTTTGGCACTACAAAGAGGCTTGTGACCTCATGCTACAGTAGTATGACACTACGATAAGGTACCCAGGTCGGGGTAATGCCTTGGCTTTAAGCCATGTCATAGCGGCGTAGCACCGTAAGGAAGCGCAAGGCTTCATGCCATATCTCTTTATAAAGAACTCATCTAGAGTGTATGAACAGAGATAGCATGCCGTCTCTTGAGGGTAAACTTGTAGACGCCCAAAATACATACACTGAAACTAGGCTGGCACAAGGCCTTTAATGTGCAGCCAGAAGCACATGTGACTACATTGTATTAGTGGAAAGAATTGCAGCTATGGTGTAAAATTCAATTCTTAGTCCATTCTTGTATCATACTGTTGTTTGACCCATGCGGGAAGATTTAAGTCAGCGACATCTATCCTAATGCATGGTGGACAGTTACTGTGGGGAACACTCAAATCCATATATGAGATATGTGGAGGATTGTTGAAGCTTTTCCTTGACATGTAGAGAGCTTGCTCTCATTTCATGCCTAGTTTTCGTCCCATATCGAAAATGCCCCAAGTTATGTATCTCAATATAATACAAGGTGTGGTGTTGATGTATGCACATGGGGTGGTGACTCTAAGGTGGGAACCATGTGGGTGATTTTTCTAGGAGGTAAGGATAAGACTCCATATTAAAGCATTAATGCTTTTTGTCATGCTCTTGGAATTAATTTCTTAGGAGCTAAGTCCCATAGGGGCTTAGCGACTCGGACTCGGACTCGGACTCGGGCTCATGGGATCTGCATTAACATATCCCGAACGTTTCGCATATTGGACGGTTACTGGACTGACATTATATAAGTTTCTCTCTTCTCTTCATTAGTTCAGTTCCTGACGAAATTCAAAGAGCAAAGAAGCGAAAAACATGGAGAGAGTTCTATCCATCCGAGGAGTTAGAAGAGCATTTCGACAGAGTGTTCCGCAGTTCATCTTCGAACTTACTGGTTCCGGAAAGCTGATTGTGGGGGACGAATATAGCTTCGAGATCTTGTGATCCGTCACCCAGCAGGCATTTTTCTTTTTCTGTTCATCTCTTCTCCACCTGTAATTCTATCCCAATCGCAACACGTTTAAGAGGAAGAACAAGATCTTCTCTGATCTAATCAGAAACTTTTTAGGGCTTTCGTTGTGGCTACGAAATTCATTTGTCTCTTTTTCGAAGTGTACATTTGATTTCGTCTCTCTTATCTGAGATCTCAGTTGTGCACATTCCTCGAATTATTGCCAAAATATGTTTTTCATCTCAAAATCACGCCCCGGAAATAACAAATATGGCATCAACTAACCTTTTTTAGGTGAAGATACAAAACTTTTGTATATTAGTTGGCAATTTCTTATGTAATTACACCATACACATCCATAATAATACTAATAACAGTGCTGCTTCTGTAAGGAGAAGTTTACTCTTCAAGTTCAAGGTGTTCTTTCTTGTTTTCTGCCCTCCTTGTCAACTGAACCCCAAGAAAATTGGCCCAAGTATTTATATATTACAACACTCTCTCTATATACTAAATCTAACATTCTGCAGCCAACCCCTCTTCTCCTACAAACTTGGCCTCCATTTTGCTGCGTTTGTACCACTTCGCGCAGCAGAGGTACAGCACGAGGTCCGCGCTCGTCAAGGCTGCCAGCAGGAAGAAGAACCTGTCCATATGCCCCACGTTCAGGTCCTCCGGTATCCACCCGGGCCGGCCTCCCCTCCCGGTTGCGCCCATCACCGCCGTCACTATCACCTCGCTCGCGAAGTTCCCGAACGATATCGACGCCATGCACAGTGCGCTCCCAAAGCTCTTCAGCCCGTCCGGCGCCTCCGCGTTGAAGAACTCCAGCTGGCCGACGTACATGAACACCTCCGACGCCCCCACCAGCGCATACTGCGGCACCTGCCACATTATGCTGAGGCTGCTGCCGCCTCCTCGCGATCGCCTCAGCCGACATTTCTCCACCGCCCCGCGGACGCCATGGCCAGGACCGCGACTACCAGCCCGCACCCCATCCTCTCGAGCTCTGTCAGGCCACTGCCGCGGCCGCCGCTGCGGAGGCGGGATACTAGCGGGTCAAGGAGGCGGCGGTTGAGGAGGATGACGAGCGCGACGCTGAGGATGTCGAACGCGGACATGCTGGCTGCGGGGACTCGGAATCCGCCCCACGCCTCGAGGATGTCGGTGCGCATCGCGGCGCCCTGCAACAAAGAGGGAGGCCATCTGGGTAAAGGCGACGGAGTAGGGGATGGTGCAGAGCCAGATGGGAAGGAGGTGGAGCACGCGCTTCACCTCCTCGACCTGCGTGACAGTGCAGAGCCGCCACGGGTCGCGGAGGAATGCCTTGCCCTTCGCGGTGAAGTCCGCCGCCCGTGCGACCGCGGCCCTGTCGAGAAACCTTTAGAAGCAATGCAGAAGCAATGTGATTAGTGATGTTATACATAGACCAGTCTTTTAAAATTTTGTTTAAAAATTGCAAATATAAAAGTATATCGAACTCGAGTGATTCTTGTAGTTATCGAGAAAAGATATAAGATTATGACTGGGTGACGGAAGATCAACGGATTATGACTGGGTGACGGAAGATCAATGGTTCGAGTCCCGAAGACATTTCTTCCATTTATAAAAGTGAAATGGTGGGAGTTTGAGATAATGGGTCCAAAAAATTTAACTAGATTGTGCTAAGTTATAAAGTACTAATACCGAACTTGTGTACATTGTTACATGTCTTTTGGACCCACTGTCCTCAACTTATTATTGTAAAACTTATTTTATAAATGAAAGCAATAATACGTCCCGTGGTTCGATCTATTGATTTTTTGGCACCAGGGCCGGCCCTGAGCTGATGGAGGTCCGAGGCGAAACTTTCAAAATGGGCCCCATACATAATGTAAAAAAAAGTGTAAATAAAATAAAAATTTGTTGTGCAATCAAGTTTTGAACCAAGGACCTCTTAAATACAAGTCTAACATAATAACCACTACACCACAATATTTTTTTGTTAACAATGGCACATGATATGTACTAGTTCTATTGTAGATAGTTTCATGTTGGTATCCCTTTCATCAGGGGGCCCTGGGCCGTCGCCGGCCTGCCCAGGACCAGGGCCGCCCTGTTTGGCACCTAGTCAGTGTCTTATATCTCTTTCTTTCCGGGAACCACAAGGGTCACTCGAGCGGTCGAAGTTTACTTATTGCTATAATCAAGATTTTATGATATAGTTCAAGCTAAACGTACAATATAATTTTAATTTTACAAAATAATTATCTATATATTTTATTGTTATTATATTTTCAATAAAAACAAGTACAACCAAGGCCCTTGATGCATATGGTAAGACATGCTACTTGATATGGAAGATATAGATTGGAGACACCTTCCTCTTTAAGGTTGTATAGATCTTAGATCATGTTTTACCCATGTAAGCGGAAGCTTCGTGTCACTCAATTATCCTTACTTTATAGTTCCAATCATGTATAAAACTTAAAACTATCAGGTGTCATGGGTGAAGAGTGGATAATGACACACATTTCATTTTTAGTTGTTACTTCCTACCATTTCTTTTCCCTGAAAACAATAAAAAATAAGAAAAGTTCTGACCGTTCTTACAATTGGTAGGAATTACGAGTTTGTGATCACAAGGACCAAAACAAAAGGGGTTTCCTAAAAAAAAGTTCCGATGACGCGCACCACATGCTAAAGAATGAGAATCTACTGTTGGTGCGTGCAGCTTGCAAGTCTCATGTTTGTCTTGTTCGTGCAACTTAGGCTACTAGGCCAAGTTAAAAGTGTGTCGAAACCATGCTTTTGATCAAGAGGATGGTGACCTGTTCACAGAAAGTAACAATTTTTTCTGCCATTTGCGTGAACATGAAATTCTTCTCTAGAGAATTTGGAAGTTTGGTACACAATCCTCGGTCATGGGGTCCGGCTAGAGCTCAATCCGAATCTAACCCGATAAAAAATAAGTCAAGTCCGAGTCCGAGTCCAACCCGACCTTCGGTTCAACGTATGAAGCCCAACTAACCCGGAGGAAGTTCGGATTGGATTGGGTCCATCGGATTTATCGGACTCTAATATGATATTTAAAATAATTTTGAACAAAATTAATATTAACACATAATCAAATAGCAATTAAGCTTCAATTATTACAAAATACAACGGACATGAGGTTTAGAATAATTAGAAGAGTTTGGGTTGAAAATTTTAGCGTTTAAACTATTTATTTAAACAGTAAGAAACAATGTGTATATATATATAATATATATATTATAATATATATATATAATATTTTTTTTTTTTTTTTTTTTTTTTTTTTTTTTTTTTTTTTTTTTTTTGAAGCAATGGGTACTTGTGGCGAACTCGCCTCCACTGAGGCTCGAACTCCCGACCACTTGGGCCGCATGCATCTCTCTTAACCACTAGGCTAGAGGTCATTTGCTATATATATATATATATAATATATATATATATATATATATATAGTGTGTGTGTGTGTGTGTGTCGGATTTCGGGTTCTTTGGGTAATCCGACACGTGAACTCGAGCCCAACACGATTTTTGATCGGGTTCAAATATTTTAATACAAACCCAAGTCCGAGCCAAGTATCTTTAACCCTAACCTAATTCATTAGCAGGTTTACCCAATCGGACTCGGGTTTAGCCCGTTCGAGTTGTACCCCTACGATCAAGATGTGTAATGGGCCGAACGGTCCGGAATTCGTTCCGGACAAATTTGTGCCGGACCGGGTTCAGTCAACTGGCCAACCTAGTTCGGTCCACTACTATAACGAATTCGGATTGTGTTTGATTTCTAGGTCCGTAGGTCCGACCAGGACCAGCCCATAATTCCTAGCAGGTTGGGTTTAGCTCCTCAGGTCCGGTTATAGGTCTGGTAAGAATCGTAGTCCACATATAAATTTATATACATTTAAAAAAACATTTGTAAAGGGAATGAAAGATTTTGAACCCAGGATCGTAATGTTCTTGAAGTTTTCCAGCTAAATTATATATATATATATATATTATATATATATATTATATATATTATATATATATATATATATATTAATATATATATATATATGATCTCTAGCCTAGTGGGTAAGAGAGATGCATGTGGCTCAAGTGGTCGGAGTTCGAGCCCCAGTGGAGACGAGTTCGTTACAATTACCCATTGCTTCAATATATATATATATATATATATATATATATATATATATATATATAATTTAACGATTTTGCAGGTCGGCCTGTAGTCCGGATCCAACTCGGTCCGGTCTGAAGCTATCTGAATCTAGGTCCGAACTAGGTTTGGAGATTGTTTAAAAGTCCAATATGTCCCAGACTGCATTCCTAATGGACTAGTTCCGACCTAAGCCTGGCCAACATTGGACCCCGGTCGGCCCAATACACACCTTGACTCGTGGGAAATGCCATGTGTACTATGGTAGCATCATTAGACTTAGACTAATTTAAAGGCACTTCACTTCTTACTCAGGACTAGATCATGATTGAGGCCAGTCTAGATTTCAGGAAAAATTACTCAGGACAATCCATTTTTTACTTAGGGCTGCCCCCAACCCAACCCTCACCCAAACCCAACTTTCATCCTTCATTTTAACCTTTCACTCTCTCTTCCTTCCCAAAACCTCTCAAACCTCCATCCTTCTCCACCACCTCCATCTTCTCCATCTCCAACAAAATCCTAGATTTTTCCCAATCTTGTTCACAATTTTGGAAGAAATTCTCATACCCCCCCCCCCCCCCCCCCCCTCCCCCCCCTTTCTTCTTCTCCACCACCTCCATTTTCCATCTCCAGCAAAATCCTAAATTCCTTCCCAATCATGTTCCCAAATTTGGAAAAAAAAATATTCCTAATCCTAGGACTGATAAAATATTTTAGAAAAATTTATTGGATGGAGAAGATGTAATTTAGGACTGTCAAAATTATTGTATAAAGAACAAAAATTTATCTAATTTTGGCAGAAATTATTTCTAACGTAATCCGCGACATGAAAATTACCTAGGACTGTCAATTTTGTTGGCAACCTTAGCAGCATGTAGAACTGCCAAAACTTTTGGCAATTCTAAAATGGACTTGCTGTACAGCAAGTCAATTTTAGGACTACCAAAAATTTGACTGTCCTAGCAACATTTAGGACTGACAAATTTTTGGCAGTTCTAAATTGGACTTGCTGCAGTTTAGAACTGTCAAAACTTTTGACAATTCTAAATACTGCTAGAACTGTCAAAATTTTTTGCAGTTCTAAAATAAAAAAATTATACCATATTTGGGATTTGAAAAGTTCTAGCAATAGTTGAGTTGCAAAAGCATGTCAATAGTAGGTGCAGTTCCTTTGGCCCTTTCCATTTTTTTTTCTACAACCCTTTATTTTTGGTTCGAGAGAAAAGTAGATATACCATAATCTTATGAGAGCAGAATGGATCCTGATACTCTCATTTACTAAGAAAGGATGGGACCAGACCACCTTCACACACTCCTATTTTCTCATCTCTCATATCTATCTGCATTGCTTTGACACTTTGAATAAAGTTTACTATAATAAGTTCTACATGAAATAACAAAGTTTAAGAATTAAGACTACTGCAGTTTAGGACTGTCAAATATTTGGCAATGCTGAATTAGACTTGTTGTAGTTTAGAACTACCAAATTTTTTGACAGTCATACAGACTGTTAGAGCTGTCAAATTTTTTGGCAGTCCTAAAATGGACTTGCTGTCCAACAAGTTCATTTTAAGACTACCAAAAGTTTTGGCAGTCATGATAGTATCTTCCTACAAATATTTGTTACTCAATGTTTCATGTAGAATTGTCAAAAAATTTGACAGTCCTTCCAATTGGTAGAACTGTCAATATTTTTGACAATCCGTCATCGTTTCCAATCGCGATTGTGGACGAATTTTTGAAGTTGGTAACCCTAAAATGGGTTCAAAATTTTAAAAATTCGTTTAGAATAAATATTAAATCAAATTTTAGTTACTAGAAGACGAAATTTAGACATGAACATGGATTGAAAGAGAATTGCAAAAAAAAAGTCCAGAATTTTGGAAGAAGGAAGGAAAAAAAAAACATATATACGAACATTTAGACTAGCCTGAATAAATTTGTACTTGCTAACTTGTAAATTAAAAAAAAAAAAAAAAAAAAAAATAGACAAGTGAAGTGCCCTTAAAATTAGCCTAGACTTACTTGAGTCCATCTGTATGCAACATTCTCCTGTAACCTGCAGCTGCTTCTACACACTCCTTCCCGTCCATCTCATAGAGACCCTCTCCGCCCGAAGCGATCCCGGCCGTCCATTTCCTCACCGCAGCGACTGCCACCTGGCATACACTGGACACTGGGTTGCCGGATGGCCTGAAGTGCCTGTACCTGTGGGTCCCGCCAAGGAAAACGGCCAGGGCGAGCAGGGCCGACCCGGCGGAGGCCCAGAAGCCGAGGGCCCACATTCCCCGGTCCTGTAGGTAGCTGAGGAAGGTGTTGGAGAAGAGCGAGCCCAGGTTGAGCGCCAGGTAGAAGTAGCTGAAGAAGGAGGTCTTGGACCGGGCCTCCCTCGGGTCGTCCTCCTCGAACTGGTCGGCCCCGAAGCTCGCGCTGTTGGGCTGGTAGCCGCCGTACCCGAGCCCGATGAGGTAGAGCGAGGAGTAGAAGACCCAAACCTCGACCGCCGAGTGGGTCCCGCACTTGGTCTCGCCGTCGCCGCACCCGGCGGGCCTGAGTAGAACTAGTTGTGATGAGAGGGAGAGCATCACCAAGCCCTGCATTAATATATTAGACATATGAATTTGGATCCACTAATGTTTAGTATCTCCTAATATTCTTATGATGCTTATAATGCTAATGCAAATATTCTGATATCTACAGGAGATACATTGCTGACGAGAAATTCTCAAGTCCCCGTCAATCGAAAATCCAAACGAAATCATGTCACATGACTCGAACACTCGAGCCGTAATACCTCTCCCCTCCCTCTCCCTCTCTCTCTCTCTTCTCTCTCTCTTTATATATACTAGTAAATGTAGATGCTTTGTACATATAATAACCGATAATAAGACAAATATCCGACTATAATTAAATATTTTTTTACTTATGTGGTTAAGGTGTGAGGTATTTTTCTTATTTGGTTGAGTTCGATTTTCCATGCTGACAAATTTAAACTTTTTTCAACAATTTTAGAAAATTAATTTTTTTAAAATAAAATAGACCGTGATATAATGACGGCTTAGACGGCTCACATTTGAGCTGTTTTGAAGCCTCATTATATAGTATAATATATATATATATATATATATATATATATATATATATATATATATATATATATATATATATAGTCGGGAGTTCGAGCCCCAGTGGAGGCGAGTTCGCCACAAGTACCCATTGCTTCAAAAAAAAAAAAAAAAAAAAAAAAAAAAAAAAAATATATTATATATATATATAATATATATATATATATATATATATATATATATATCTTTTAAATGAGCAAATAAGCACGTGATGTTATCTCAATTCTAATCTAATGATTAAAATTTATCCTCTTATTAAGTAAAGGATATAGCTAAATATTGACCACAAAAGGAGAATATTAATGATCAGATTCTCTCCTTTCGTTTTAGAAGATGAATATAATGATCAAATTTAAGAATAGTAATATTAATTCTAATATTAATGTTACTTTATTAGTATTAAAATTAACATTGACACTAAAATAAAATTTAATATTAATATTAACATTAAAATTAAAATTAACACTAGAGTTGTACACACAATCCATCTGCAAAATTGCAAGTCTGATTAGAGTCACATGGAATTGGCCACGGCCTGGCAGCAACGTCTAGAATTCACCAAGATATTCCTGCAAATTCTAGTGCTGCAAGCCTTGCCACAATCGGTTCCAGTGATTCAACTAACCTCAAGAGAACGCAATCTATTGGCTAGGCTACTGGACAGAGGCCAAGCAAAAAAAAAAAAAAAAAAAAAAAATCTCAAGAGAGGATGGCATCGAGATTGAGTGCGACCCTATAAAGCACCTGAGCAGAACACCGATACGCCTAAAGACATGGACGAAGTGGAGGGAACAACGGTTCTCGCCGTGTTTGCATATGTCTGACGTGTCTAGAATCCAGTGGGCGGAGCAGAAGTTTTCTCACGAGAAAACAGATAGTTTCTTCATCAAGCTATCGGGAGATGCGGAACTCGAGAAGGTTATCTATGAAGCACCGACTACATACTTGTCATTCTGAAGAAATGGGTCCTAATTCTTTGTTACTAGAGCAAGATCTGCTTGCAACGACACTTAGCTAGTACAACCACGACCCTTCGGAGAATTGGCTTGTTTTTGCGAGAGTCCTAGTGGAGATCACTGCTCGTAGAGATGTACTTGCTGTAGCAAGTTTAACCAACACATCACTTTTGAATGGATCCCACCAATGTGCGTCTTATGTCGCTGTATTGGGCATCGGAATCGGATTGCCCTGATCTGTCTGGAGAAACAATTCGGAAAGAAGTCATGAAAGTGTTGAGAGAGCGTACGGAGGTCCACATTACCCCAAACCACGACGTGGTTCCAAGGGCGGAGGAATTTCATTTGTTCCATTTGTCTAAGGACTCGATACCCGTGCAATTCACTCAAGCCTGCTCCCTATGTGGGGTGGTATCCAGGGTCGAACCACCTACTGGCATACATTCAGTCCATTTGCCTAATTCAGGCAAGGGAGAGACCTCTCCTAGCCATGGAGGAAGGAAGAAAACTCGAGGATTGGGAGGGGAGCTCCCTTCAAGGGTTGTTGGGCAACCCCAAACCAAATACTAGAGTCACGCAGAAGCACTACAGAGGAGTCAGATTAGGAAGCCAATGGGTCGATAGAAGGAAAAGTGGATGGAAAGGAAAGTGAAAGATTAGTTTTTCTTACTCATAACCTAGGAAAATCAATCCGTCCAAATGTCGGAGGAAAAATGGAAGGAAAAGTGAATGTTCATCTTAATTTACAATTATACCATATAAGAATTATATTAATTTAAAATAGTTCAATAAAGTCATATGGTAATAAATATTGTTAGTTGATGATATAATTGGTAAAGTCTATATTTTTATTTTCCTTTCCTATTTTTCTATACCAACACAAAAAAAAAGTAATCACTTCCATTTTTCTTCTATATACCAAACACAAAGGAAGGAAATAGTTTTTTCTTTACATTGGATGGAAATTGTATCTCTTTGATTTTTTTTTCCTTCCTTTTCTTTTTCATCATTCCTACCAACACAGCCTAAAGGTCAGAATGATAGTGAACTGTCCTTGAGTAAGAAAAATGAGAAGTGGTTCCACCTGGAGTAAGACAGAAAGTAACCAAGCTAAAGTGCGGGTTAGTTACCAAGGGGCAAAATACTAGGCTATTACAGATTAATGTGATGTTGTGAGTGGATCAATGATGTAGTGAGTGGATTTGTGATGTACCAGGTGGATCTGTGATGTGTCCGAGTTGTTGAGTGCTAGACATGTGAGTCCGATCGAGCACTCGTTTTTGTAATAGGTTTCACTAATACAATTACCTATTCCAATATATACGTATATACACACACACTTACGAGTACAAAAATGGCTTGGAATATGGCACAAGTCGTATATCTTCCCCAGTAGGAGTCGCTCAACAATGCCCCGATGAGGGAGAAGATGTAGACAGTGCCCGTCCACTTGCTAACGTTGTTAGCCGCGTCTGCATTGTCCTGTTGAAGAACCCTGGTCAGGAACAGCACCAAGTTCACGCTGACCCCGAAGAAGGCTAATGTCACCAAACCTTGGTTCACTGGATTAAAAGTAGCAATTGTAGACGAGTTTAATCACTATGTACATATATATCTATGTTTGACTAAAACTTGTATAGCATTACTCTTTGCATAAACTTGTTCATGTATGCATTTACGATACAATGTGTGTGAGGAAACAAAAGGAATATATCCCATATTAATTAATCATATGATTATAACGTAAAGATATTGTTCTTGCACTCAAGTTGAATTATATAGTGATGTTTATATTCATGATCTACTTTCTTTAGTGACCTCATCCGAAATAATTGCTCTATTGGAGTTCAAATTGGGCATGTAGATTTTGATGTTAAATATTTGTGCAGAGTTTAGCAGTACCACGTCATTTGTTTACATCTCTCAAGTGTAGTAAAATTAACCTTGCTATTTGTTGCTGCTAATTAGTGCACCTTTCATAGACATGAGAAGTGGCTTCCACACTGAAAAGATGCTTGCGTATATTTCATGATATTTATGTTCTCTGAGAGTTCTACATCTTCAAGAAACTTCTTATTTTAGATCCCTATATGTCACTTTCTTCATAGTGTTTAATTTGGCAGAGATCATGTTGTGCAGAATATCCTAAATTTGGTTTCACTACGTTTTCGTACAGTCTCTCAGTCTTTAGGCCTTCTATTGATCCAAAAGACGAAAGGAAGGTTTCCGAAGAGAGACATAGGAAGGCAGCATGGAAACCACAGAGTCCGTCAACCACCACAACACACAGTCACACACTCACAAGTGTTCATCAAGTACTGGAAAAATCATGTAGGCATGAAATTAAAGTTTGTAGTCTAGACAATCTTTGACAAATTCATGAGCTATATAAAGTTCGACTACACTTTGTAAGAGTTGACAGAAGAAATTAAAACTAATTTGTTGAGTAAAGCTTTTACAATTATAAGTACATGCTAAAGTTTGACAATACCTTCTATTTAGGAAAGTCAGGTATAATTTGAATTTAGCAGATATTCAGTAAAATATGTGAAAACTTGTTTATTCTCGAATTGATTATTGTTCTTATTCAAGAAAATCTGCATTTTTTGTGAATAATTCATGATTATGGTGACTATGCATAATTAATTATTCCTTGTCGATAAGGTTCAACATGGAAGGAAATGCAAGAATTACCAAGCACAAGCCACCCCGCCACCCAGCCACCAGTCCTCCCTTTGGCTGCAGGTTTCCCTTTCATGTCCACAGAGCCATCCATCGTGTACTCGTAAGCATTTTCTTCTTTGAACTTTCCTTCTCCTTCCTCTACTAGCCCTTTCACTGCAACTTCTCTAACCTTCTCACTTGTTACTTGCTCCTCCTGCTGCTGCAGTGTTGATACAAAAAGCTTCATCCCAGAAAAAAGTATAGTACAGGAAAGAAAGAACATTTTATGCTCAATGTAGTATAAAAATATACATCCGTGTGAGGATTATACTATGCTACAACTTCAATAATGAAAACATCACTGCCTGGATATGTTCTCTGTTCTGAATTCTTAGTTTGAAGTAATTAACTTCACCCCTCTTGTTTATAGTGATCGACGGAGGTTCACTTGAGTTGTAATAAGAGAGTTAAGAGTTAATTAAAGAGCGCGCAGAAATGCAAGTAAATGTCAATTAATTGAAACATATCACATAAAGGCTGTTAAGCAAAGGATTAAAAAAAGGGAAGAGAAATATGTTCTTGAACTATTTGAAAGTACTCACTGAAGGTTGATAGGAGTTCTCCATTGAACCTCTCTTTTAGTGAGCAAAAGTTGAGACAACAAAGAGGAAGAAGGAGAGGGTTAAGTAGAAGAGTATTCTGAGAACGGTGGTAGAACATATAGTAGTAGTAGGAGCTTGTGTTCAAATTTATAGAGCTTGGAAGAGGCCAATAGGTGGTTAGAAGCACTTGAAGAGATGCAAAGTATTTCTGATGTTTAGCATTTCCACAATGGCTAAAAGGAATTACAAGCAATGAAAAAAAAAAAAAGTAAAGAAAAGAAGATATGATAGCTACACATACACAGGTGGGGTTTCTTTGGTCGAGGTACTCGTTTTTGTCACTGAAAACAAGGGTCAATGTCATAATTTGTCAGCCAAAAATATACTGCATACAAATGAAAATTTGAAGTGTATTATAAAAAAGAAAAGGAAGATAAATTATTTCTGCCCGAATAGGCTTCTCTTATTAAAAATTTATACAGAAAGGAGGGTTCATGTATCCGGAAAAGGGTAGCCACTTATTTGTGGTTATCCAAATATATAGTTTATACAACAAGAAATAAATACAGTGATCCCCTATGTTTCATGAGTATTACAGGGACTACCCCTATTCCGAAAATAATTTCACTGACTATCCTTCTCCTTTATAAATTTTATAAAATAAAGTAGTGGTCAGTGTTATAAGTTTCTATAGAAAATGTAAATAATAGGGATGGTCCGTGTAATTAGTTTCAAAGTAGGAATAATTTCTATAATAAATATAAAACATAGGGGTAGTTAACGCAATTTGCTCTTATAACAAGGTGTACATTTTGCTCATCAACATGGGGGAATTGGGATATGGCATACTGGCCAAGTTGTAGGTTTTCTACTGAAGTTACCAGAAATCTTTAGTAATGTGCCAGGGAAACTACTTAAACTGTACATGTTTTGTGCTTAGAGTCACTTAATATGGATTCTTATTGCCTCTAATATCTTAGTTTTTCTAAGCAATCACTGAAACAGACTTGTCGCATATAAGGCTTTGAGCAAGCAGTTAATCTCTCTAATTGATTCAGAGAGATAAATATCATCTACCTGTACAATTGGAGATACCTCGTTAACCTCTCATATTAGGCAAGCAATGAAATGACAAAAGAAGAGGAAAAAATGAAAATTTTAATTATTAGATTGTTAATGAAAATTTGTTAACATATGCAACCATATGTTATCCCTTTCCACTCCTAGTTTAATGTGTAATCGAGATGATGCAATTTCTTATAACAAATGTCTTGGAAAAAGAATTAGAGTTTGCTCTTTAGTAGCATGACTTAAAAGTGCATAGCCGTTTAGATTTTATGACATAGTCCTCTCATACTCATAGTTATTTTGGGTATCTCAACGTCATGTATGTCTAACTGTCTGTCATAAAAACGTTTTCACTTTCTTTATATTGAAGCTTTCTCATGATCTCCATAGTCGACCTTATTGTGACGAAAAGGCTTAGATGCCCGATGAAAAAATTGTTAACAAAAAAAAAAAAAATTCTTACAAGAAATCGTAATGCATAACATTGTTCCATCTTTAATTCTTTAAAACCACATCTTTCCAATTGCATGTAAAACAAACCACAGCTTGGTATCCCCTGTGCTTTCCTCAAAAAAAAAAAAAAATAGAGTTTGCTCTTTTGGTTGCATGACTTAAAAAGTGTTATTGTCGGGGCACAATTTTTCGATGGAAAACTGAGAATATGAAACGATTGTAAAGACAATGTTTCAAATCAACACTTCAAGGAAGGTGATTCTGAATTACGAGAATCTAAAAAGATTTCGTAATCAACAGCAATCGATCGTAGTACTTCTAAAAGAAGATACAATCAGAATTACTGGCAAGCAATGAGGAAGGTGACTGGCGAAAGATGGAAGAACTCCTGCTGGGGTGAATAATCACCGTTGCTCAAAGCTTTATTCGCCCTACACGAATAGCTTCCAGGAACCAGCAAGTTCATCGGAGAACTTGGAACACTCCTGCTCTTCTGACTCCTCGGATGGACACGAACTCCCGTGCAAAAGCAACGCTGGTGCGGCGCCTTTCCTCTCTCTCGAAAGCTGCTGGAATTCGTAAGCAAATTTCGATCAGAACTGTGTTAAAGAACACTTTTGAATTCTCGGTTTACTTGTGTTAAAAAACACTTCTTAAACTTTCTGTGGTAGCTTCTATTACTTGTATCTCTGTAGCCTTGTGAGAGAGAGGATGCCTTATATAGGCCCTGCAACAACTGCTCGGTTGCCACAAAGTTAGGGTCATGGTAAAAACCACCCCAAACATGTAGCAACCGCCCAGAACGTGCAAACGTACGTTCTGCTACAAGTTGCGCCAACTGCGCGCACCCTGCGCTCCTTGCACTCCGTGCGACAGAGCGTGCACTGCTGCGCATACTGCACGCACTGCACGCATTGCGCACACGGTGCACACAGCGCAACCAGCACGTCCGCGCAACCCGAGCAACCCGCGCAACCCAGCGCACCCGCACAACCAAGCGCAATCTGGGCGCAACCTGGGCGCGCACCTGGGCAGCGCAACTGGGCTCGCGCAACGTGGTGGCACAAGTGGCTCGCGCAACGAGCGCAACTAAAGCGCACTATGCGCCTAGCGACGATGCTGACGTGCTAAGTGCAAAGTGCGCCAACAAAATGTCACATTACGCCTCATGAGCCCATGAGCCCGAGTCCGAGTCCGAGTCCGAGTCGCTAAGCCCCTATGGGGCTTAGCTCCCATGGAAATAAATTTTCCAAGAGCAAAAAGCATGAATGCTTTCAATTATTGATTTAGCCTTTTTTTCCATAGAAAAATAACCCCACATGGCACACCCATGTGCACCTCCACACCACATGTGCATCTCTAAACTAGCAAAGCTAATATATAGAGATACAAGTCCTTGGTCTAGCCGATGTGGGACTAAAATTCACTTTTAAAAAAGACCAAAACCTAACAATCCCCCCACATATCTCTATATATGAGTATAAGTGTTCCCTACAGTAACTGTCCATCTTGCATTAGGAGAGATGTCGCTGACGACTTGAATCTTTCCGCATGGTTCAAACAACAGACTATAATACAAGAATGAACTAAGCCTTGAATTCTGCATCATAGCTGAAATTTTTTCCACTCACATAATGTAGTTACATGTGCTTCTGGCTACACATTAAAGGCCCTGGGCCAACCTGGTTTCAGTGTATAATTTTGGGCGTCTACAGTTTACCCTCAAGAGACAGCCTGATATCACTTTGTCCATACACTATAGGTGAGTTCATTATAAAGAGACATGGCATGAAGCGCTTTGCGTATCCCTTGCGGTACTACGCCGCTATGACATGGCTTAAGCCGAGGCCTTACCCATACCGGGAACCTCATCGTAGTGTCATACTACTGTAGCATGAGGCAACCGCCTCTTTGTAGTACCAAACTACCCAGTATGAAGCCTTAGGCTCCCTTGCGGTGTTATGCCGCAACGACATGGCTTACAAGGCCGAGGCTTTATCCCTAACCGGGTACCTCATCGTGGTGTCGTGCCACTGTAACATGAGAAACTCCTCCTCTTTGTAGTGCTGACTACATCCCTCTTTATTTTAACATACAACATTAGGCTAACTGCCTATTTGCGGTGCTACGCCGCTGTGACTTGGCCTGCAAAGCCGAGAATTTATCCTATTTCTGGGCAGCACCCAACATATAAAAAACCTCATTGTGGAGTCACCCACTGTAGCATGGAGTTTCAGTCCTTGTAGTGCTGCTCTACCGTGCTTCCTGCAAAGCACACCAGGCATTCACTTTGCCTGAGAACTCATTAAGGCAATTAAGCCAACAATCCCACAGGAACCGTTTTTTGTAGAAACAACAGTAGACAACAGTGGTTGTAGGTCCGTAACCTCTCCATGCCCAATAGAACATATATCCACCATTTCTGATATTCTTCCGATTAGTGGTCCTCCCTTGAACCAAAGCTAGATGCCTAGTAGATTTCTCTTTGAACTATTAGCATAAAACTTTATGGTAGGAATACAATAATACAATATCAGAATGCCTTCAAACCCATTTTACAAGCTATGTCATCGACCAGCTGGCGCTTGAGGCCCTTGGTGAACGGATCCGTCAGGTTCTCCTGACTCTGAACATCAATCACTGTAATAACACCCTCTCTTGATAAGATCGTATACTGCCCTGTACTTCAACCGCACAGTCCTCTTCTTTCCGTTGAAGAGGTCATTTGATGCCACCGCCGCAGTTGCCTGGTTGTCGTAGTATATCGGTATCGTCGATATTTGTGCCCCAACCACTGAAAGATCATACATGAGCTTCCGAAGCCATTCTGATTCCTCGGCTGCGGTATCAATTGCAAAGAACTCAGATTCCATGGATGACCGCAAAGCATAGTCTGCTTCTTCGACTTCTACGATATAGCAGCTCCATCCATTGTGAAAATGAATCCACCTGTGGACCTCTCGCTCTCCACCTCTGAGCACCAGCTGGCATCACTGAAGCCTTCCACTACCGGCGGATCTCCGCTGTAGTACAGTGCATATGTCTGAGTCTTCTTGAGATATCTCATCACCCGTTTCACAGCTTTCCAGTGTTCAGCACCTGGGTTACTCATGAAACGACTCAGCATTCCCACGGCGAAGGCTATGTCAGGCCTTGTGGTAGTAGTAGCATACATCAAACTTTCGATTACGCTTGCATACTCCAGCTGCCTGACACTTTTTCCTGAATTAGGCTTCAGCTTCAGATCACATCTGTACAGCGTATCGATCCCAGGAAGATCCCGATACCCATAATGAGTGATCATTTTCTCAATATAATGAGACTGTGACAGCGCTAGTCCAGTGTCTGTCCGGATGATGTTGATCCCTAAGATCACATCATCTTCCCCCAAGTCCTTCATACTGAACTTGCTTGAGATGAACGTCTTTGTCTCTGTGATACAGCTCATATCCATACCTAGGATAAGCATGTCGTCCACATACAGACAAACGATCACACATCTTCTATCAGCGAACTTCGTGTAAACACACTTGTCCGTCTCGCTGACCATGTAGCCATTTGACCTTATAACCTTGTCAAATTTCTTATGCCATATCTTGGGAGCCTGTTTAATACTGTACAAAGATTTCACTAACTTGCAGACTTTGTCTTCAAGACCCTTGACGACAAATCCCTCTGGTTGTTGCATATAAATCTCTTCGGTCAGCTCGCCATTTAGGAAAGCCGTTTTCACATCCATCTGATGTATCACCATCTTATGTATCGCTACGAGAGCAATCAACATTCTGATGGTAGTCATCCGGGCTACTGGAGCATACATGTCAAAGTAGTCGATTCCCTGCTTCTGAGAAAACCCTTTGGCTACTAGCCTAGCCTTAAACTTGTCAATAGTTCCGTCTGCTTTCATCTTCTTCTTGAAGATCCATTTGTATCCGATGGATTTTGCTCCTTCAGGAAGATCAACCAACACCCAAGTGTTATTTGAGGTGATAGAATCAATTTCATTGTCAATCGCCTCCTTCCAGAAAATCGTGTCTCTGGTCTTCATCGCCTCATCATAGGTAAGCAGATCTGCTTTCATATGATAGGTGACAAAGTCACTTCCGAAGTCCTTCGGCCTTCTCATATGCTTAGCTGACGGCTCAGCTTGTTCTGGTTCAATCGTTGTTTCAACAACAACATCTTCTTGGACCACATCTTCATTGAAGACTTTAGTTTCTTGTGCACCCTCATTGTTCTTCGGTACATCCGCAAGAACAATATTCTTGTGCCTTATAAATTTGTCTTCAAAATATTCTGCATTACGAGATTCAATGATATGATTTGACTCAATATCAAGAAATCTTCGAGCATCACTCTTCTCGGCATACCCCAAGAAGATCGTCTTAGTAGTCCTTGTCCCAAGCTTCTGAATCTTCAGATCTGGAAGCTTGACATATGCCAGACACCCCCACACTCGAATGACATTCAAGTTAGGTCTGACCTTGAACCAGAGTTCATGAGGAGTAACGTCTGAAGTTGCATGAGGCACTCTATTTAGAATAAAAGTGACCGTCAATGCAGCTTCTTCCCAGTAGCACTTAGAAAGACCAGCAGTCAACAACATTGAGTTAATCATTTCTGTTAACGTTCTGTTCTTCCTCTCTGCTACTCTCTTTGATTGAGGAGAGTACGGAGCCGTAGTCTCATTGACAATTCCATGTTCTTTGCAGAACGATACGAATTCATGAGACCTGTACTCTCTGTTTGCAAAAACAAAAGTCTTTATTTCATAAACTTAATTTGTAAGAAGATTACAATTGAATTCTGGGAAAGTACAACTATAGGAATTCGATCTGAAGATGATCGCTTTATCCCTTGGACGATGTAAACTTTGAAGACGATAGCCTCTGAAGAATGCAGCACTTGGACAAGAACTTCTGATCTCTGATGATAATAATGATCTGATCCCCTTAATGAAGGACTTGAAACTCTATTTATAGAGTTCTAGAGATAACTAATTTGTAGTATTATGGATTACGTATGATGAACTGTGCAAGCAACAGACTACGTAAACAGCGAACTGCGCTGGCAGTTATTCGATCGTGGGCCAACTGTACTAGACGCGTGGTATTATTTGATTGAAATGCGCATGGTCGTGCACAGATGGTTGCCACGTGGCGAGCAATTGATGGCATGTATGCCACGTAATAAATGTCAGTTATCTTGATGGATTGTGCCACTTGAAAAGCGCTAGCATCAAACTGTGCTGAGACTCAGGCTTGGTCAAACTGCGCTGAAGTTGAGCTGTCATACTGCGCTGGCTGTACAGCTGTCCTCGAGCGCTATGTTGCACAAGAAACGAAAGGACTCCTTGTTTATCGGGCTGTCAGCTGTCAGAAGATTAGATTTTTGTCAGGTAATGATGGTACTGTCACGTCAGCATAGCGCACTTGGGTGGTAGTGCAGTTCAGCTTGCACGTTTGAATTGTAGCACAATCTGCCTTCTGCGCAGTCCATTTGAAGAGTGCGCAATTTAATTTTTCTGCTTATTTGATAAATGCAACTTGATTTTTAGGACCTACAAGACCCCCTTCAAAGTTTTCGAAATTTAAAATATTCAAAGTTTCGAAATACTTTGAATTTCGAATTTAAAATCAAGTTGCGCAAGTTGCGCTCTGACTGCGCGTTTGGAGGAATTAGCTCCGACTTTTGTGGCACAATCGGAGGTAGCCGTTACGCTTGAAAAACTATAAATAGTTTCTTTTTTCTTTCTTTCATCCTTTACTCATCTTTCGACTGTTCAAGAGACAAAATCTTCCGTTCCTTCTCCGACTACTTCTTTTCCTTCCCGTCGACGATAGCGATGGCTCCCAAGCGTACAGCCACTGAGAAGGGCAAGGCCCCCGCCGAGCCTTCGACTCAGGTTGCGCCCCGAATTTCTCGTCATGAAATAGGTCATCCAGCATTGCAAGGTAAATGACGAACGAAGATCGAAATCCTTTTTAGGGTTCTTGATACTTTCAGACCTTCATACCTCTCTTTTTTTAGAGATTGATGGTATTTGCGCCACCCTGTTTAGGGTTTCGGTTGCATTCAAAATAGTTTTCATTTTTATGAAAACTATACTCTTGCGCAATCGGATGGAAAGCGCTGACAAAATATTCGGCGTAATCCACCGTTTGCGCAAGTCAGTTGTGCCACGCAAACTGATGTCTTGCGCAAGCTGACTATGCTGGCGCAATTTTGATAATTTGTGCATGCTGACTATGTTGGCGTAATCTGATAATTTGCACAAATTGATAATCTTTTGTAGAATTTTGCTTTTGTATGTACTGATCCTTGTTTTCTTTATTGATGCAGTTAACCTCAGGGAAGACCCCAATTATGAGGTCTTTGCAGGATCTTTGGCTGAACCTGAATATAAAGAAGATCTATCTCATGTGACATTCCCTCAGTACGCCTTACCGTCATCTCGGCAAGCCGTATTGATTGCACAGGACAATGAGACTTTGCTATGTTTGATGAATGGGCAGCCTCTCCAGACGGCTGACACAGTTACTCATAAGAAGCCGTTGTTCTTGTTTGGTGAGGCCTTTGACAAGAACTCTCAGACAAGACCTCGAATGGAACATAGACTTATCCAGAGGGGCGAGAAGACAATCCTTCTGCCGGAGATCTCTAGATGCCTTCCTCTATCTCGATATGCTTTTGCAAGCTATCCGAGAAGAATGGAATGGGATATAACTCCACTTCAGCAAGCCCGTACAGGGAACATCTGTGTCAAAAAGGGCTCTGGCAACAAGGAAATATTTTATAGCTCCTCTGAGCGCCATAGCTCCTTGCTTAGAGGACTAAAGCCCGGCTGTATCCCACCAGAAGATTCTTCTTTGCTGCTACCAGTGAGAACTCTAATCTTTGCAAATGAGTTTGCGAAGGTAGAAGGAAGGTATCCAGATCAAGAGTTGCGGCTGACAGGCCTCGTGAACCCAGATAACAAGAGATGGATCGTATATCCAATTGGATATTGGTCCAATTTGAAGAGCGGCTTAAGGAGATTAAACTATACCAAGCAGTATATGCCTTTATGGCTTTCCTCCCAATCCTCATCTATTTCTCGCGTTAGCCGAGAGATACAACTATAGAACCGGGACGTTCATGACGCCCCGCGGAGAGATCGGGTTAGCTCTGCACGAGATGAAGTACATCTCCAGCCTGCCAATGGGGGATATCCCCTATGAAGAGTTTGTCCCAACAAACTATGAGTTGGACAAACTCCACCAAGAGAACGCTGACATGGTGGCTGTATTTGAAGAGCTACTATGTCACTACAAGATCTGTTCTATTACAAGAGTGGCACCTCTGGCACTTGTTTACTCTAAAATGGTTGCCATATCTCTTCCTCAACCACATCATTGAGAAGAAGACCAAGAAGCACGAAAACTGCAATCCTAACTTTTTTCGACCGCTCAGCAATAGTGAAGTGATAGGACTAATGGAGACACATGGAGATATGGATATCAAGATCGAGGATGATCTTCAATATCCTCCTCTGAAGAAAGATGACATTATTGAGAGTTACATGAGGATGGGCTATAGGCCCATGTCGAAGGAGGCCCAGTTGGCGGGATTTCTCACTTACTGGCTCCGACGATACGTCGTCCCTGGGGCCAGTGCGGTCGACCGCTTCCACCGTGGTGTACTTTTTGCTGCTGTCCGTTTGGTCTTCAGCTACCGGATGGATCTGCTGTCAGCAATGACATGCAGAGTGAACGACGGCCTTCGTCTCTTCGTCGATTCAATGATTAAAAGGAAAGACGAGAAAGGACACTTCTCCCGACTGGAACTCCCATATACATACTTGTTCGGATGGGGCTCCTACATCATCCTTCACTAATGAATCCGGATATGGGGGCAGTGGGTGGCAGCTTTTTGAGAAGATTTTCTGGATGCAAGTGGATTTACACCACTTAAGAGATTGCCGACGCGCACTGAATCTCGGTAGAGGATGGAGCTTCTACTGCGTTACCCCTTCGGTCGGTTATGAGCATATGTCTACAAACCTTGTGGACTCGGAAGGATCAGCCTTGGGCCACACAGCTTTCGATTGGCTGAGGACAATCCGGCCGTCACACCTGGTATATCGGTTCGAAGATGAATGCTATCTCGAGCCTTATCTTCCCAGCCATTTTGCGCGCCAATTCGATTATGACCAGTTCTATGTAGGTAATGCTATCACAAGCCTACAAGGAAAAGGGTTTAATTGATGGAGCCCGGGCTTGGGCGTATTACAATGCTCGGGATACCAGGACGACGTTCTCGATGCGTCCAAAAATGATCGAGGTCCTCGTATGCTGTATACGCGCTCTTCTATACTTCAGCAAACACTTTTGCTGAAAACTTCAATCTGGCAGACAGCTTTGCGACTGCGACTCGATTCAAGAAAGGAGCACTGTTCTGGTGCTTCCTGGTAATGATGAGGAGAATGAGCCGGCTGATGCACCATTAGAAGCTTCGAGGAAAGCTAACTTCCCTGAAGAAGTTTATGAGCCGCTGTGCGTCTCCCTAAAAGTTGTAAAATCTCCGGCCAAGAAGAAGAGAGGAAGGCCGAAGACCTTCTTCTCCAATTTCTAAGAAGAAGATTGTTTGAATCATCGGAAAGGGTCACTATACGGTCGCATCTCGACAACAGGTGAGTCAATTCAGAGAGAAGAGGCGACGACCCGATCTCCATTCAAAGACAAAGAATATGTTATAGAGTAGAGAGTCCAGAGAGACCTCTACACAGAAAGAAAATAGTTTTCAGAAGAATAAAGTAGTCACTCCTCCAAGACCTATCCTGGCATCGGTCCTGACAAGTGCGATCGCCAGAGTTATGATGTCATATCATATACCTGCCCTTGAGCCCAGACAGGAATCTCCCAATACAGAGAAGAAGGACGAGGGTGTAGAGACAAGAGAGGATATCGCGGAGACAGAGGATGAAGCTGCAAAGACAAGAGAGGCGACTGCAACTCTGATTCCAATCAACGAGTCGAAACGTCTCTCGACGTATTGCGATCTCTACACTTGCATCGAAAACTGCCCATCTTCCGGCTCTCCAAGATCACTTCACGTGAAGAAGAAAAATTATGATTGAGGCTATAGAAGACTGTAACTTCGGCTTCCGTGATGATATAGATCCGGTTGCCGCCAGTGATAGCGAGGAAGCCCAAGAAGAAGGTGCAGAGGATGATGAAGAAACATCAGCAGAGAATGTTGATGATACTCCAAATCCGGAAGAGGATGCTGATGCTCATGCATCCCAAGAAAAGAATGTTGTTGATGACATAGCACCGGAGGGCGCTACTGTCACGAATCCAAGAGGTATTGGCTGATATTGATAATATTCTTTTATAGATTAGATAACTGACATCTTATCTTTATTTATGCAGAAATTCAATCTTTTCCAATTCCTCCAATATGCACTGATATAGTGCCAACAACAGCAATAGCTAGCAGCAGCCGACATTTTTTAGGTGGCTCCGAAGCAGGAAGTAGTCAGGCAGTAATGTCTGAAGCTACTTCTGCTAGGTTGCAACTTGTGCCAACAGACGACAAACTCGTTACTAGACCCAACAATGGTAAGCTTGCCCTTATTTTTGATCCATTTTGATAGTCGCTAATGACAGCAAACTGATGGTGTTTAGGAACATCTGGGGGGGCAACGAGCTCCACCATGGCTCCCTTGTCTAGAGAGACCTCAGTTCATGTTTAAGAAGTTGAACGTCCACCTGTACAAGCATCTGTTGCTTCAGCTTCCACATGAGTAGTTGCTACACCTGGCGCAGCAGTGCTAACAGATTTATAATTGGTTCCTTCACCAACCTATTCTTCACTTCCTTAGGATCCTTAGTAGAAAGGGTAATGGAAAGAGAGAATGTAGGTTTCATCACCGTTAGAACCCCAACTACTTATCTGATAGGTGCCATCCGAAGTCAAGGCGATGAAGCTCAGGCCGCCTATCTTGAACATATTGGATGAGCTGAAGGCATCAATTAAGATCTACAAGGATCTTGATCGGGGGAAAATAGCGCCCCTAGTAAATGCTGATTTCGAGAAGATGACTCGCGAAGCTAAAGTTACAAAATCTGCTTTCCAAACTTTTTTGGACACCTATGCCACAAAGGCTTCAGAGTATGATTCCCGGATGGAGGCGTTAGCGTCTGCTGCTGGAGAAAAAGAAAGAAAAGTTACTGAGCTGAAAGCAGAGTTTGCTCGTCTTTAGGAAGAGTTGAAAATTGTTCAGCTTGCTCTTGAGGAGGAGACGACACAGCATGAAGCTTCCGTTCAGCAACTTGACATTCTAACCCATGAGAAAAATGAGTTTGTCACTTCCCATCAAGATGAAATAGCTCGCCGCTTAGTGACCTTGCCATCCTTTGATGATGAATCTGGAATGGCGGAAGCTAGAAGGCGGGTGTTGGATTCGCGAGAAGGACGACTCCAATCATTGAAGCAGCAGATAGCTAGTTTGATAACACCTCGAGCTGAATAAGGAAATTTTTTGTATTTTCCCTTATTTATGATATATCTTTTTGTAATGCCTTATATTTTGGTTAATGAAAAGACATTACTTTTTTGTGGCTCTATTATTTTTTGCATATCCCATTAAGGATATAAATAATAGCGATGGAAAATATATTCAGAGGTTCAAGACATGATATATTTCTTGATTTAGAAAATAATTATATTCATTATATCTGCTCAGAGGTAATGTGGATATGACAGAAATAATTCGTTGAATATCATTTTCGGTAGACAACTTAATCAGAGGTAACAAATACGTGATAAGTTGCTGATATTGGTGGACGGATGAATTGTCAAAGTGTATGAACGAAATGAATCGTTTAGATTGAACAAATGAACCGTCAGATGAATTGAATGAACGGATGAACCGTCAAGTGGATGGAATGAACGGGTGAACCGTCGAATGAATGTAATGAACGGGCGAACCGTCGAATGAATGTAATGAACGGGTGAACCGTCGGATGAATGGAATGAACGGGAGAACCGTCAAATGAATGGAATGAACGGGTGAATCGTCAAATGAACGGGTGAACCGTCAAATAAACATAATGAATGTTGCGAAGAACGCGTCGCTTCGATGTTTCAAGAATCTTCGCCTATAAATAGAACAGAAATTTAGATGGAATGATTACTTTCACTTTTAACAAGAAAATGTCGTCTGAAGATGCATCAAAAAGGCTGAGAGCCCCGAAGGTTGAAGCGGTTACTGAAGAACGTCCAGTTGAGATGACCCAGCCCATGCTGACAGAGGCGGGCAAAGGTTCGTCTGCACCCAAGCCACCAAGGATATCTTGGACTTCCTACTTGAACCAGGGCGACGGACGAGGAGGAGGCCATGAGGATGGCCGCTTGCAAATTTCTGGTGGGTTCGAGCAAGGATGTTCTCGGCTCTTTTGCCGATTACATTTTTGAAAAGGACGGTAGTGGTCCCGTCCTGTCTTCAAGAAGGACGATAGTGATTCTCGTCCATGATATCTTGTAACACCAGTTATGATGAAATAAAATAAAATTTTATTTATGAACTGTTTTGTTGTATTTACAAAAATCCTTTTACATTCATACATAGTACTTTTTAAGGAATTTACCATTGATAGGCATCATTGCAACTCGATCGTCCAACTCTGTAAGTTGATAGCTCCATTTGAGAAGACTTTGCTCACAATATATGGACCTTCCCACTTCGTCGAATTTGCCCTTGCTCATATGAGTCATGGTCATAGGACGTCTGACGGTTAGAACCAATTCTCCTTTCTGAAAAGCTCTGACCTTAACTTTGCGATTAAAAGCTTTTGAGATTCGGGCTTGATATAACTCAATATGCTGTTGAGCCAATAACCGTTTCTCGTCGAGCGCTTCTAATTCTTGAAGTCGAAGGAGGTCGTTGTTCTCTGTAGTGAGCTCGTTGGAATGGCAATCCGCAGGGATGGGATCTGAAGTTCCAAAGGTAGAACTGCTTCACAACCATACACAAGAGAAAAAGGTGTACAGCCTGTAGGGTTACGGACCGTATGCGGTAGGCCCATAAACATTCTCCAAGTTTTACTAATTCATTTGTTAGTAGATACAAACTTTTAAGGAGTTTGATAATAGTCTTGTTAAATGCTTCAGCAAACCATTAGCAGCAGGATTGTAAGCTGTCGAAGCGACATTGTCAATCCGATGATCGTCACAAAACCTGGTAAACTTCTGGCTAATGAACTATGGTCCATTATCGTGAATGATTCTTCGAGGTACACCAAATCTATAGATGACATGGTGTTTGACAAAGTTGATGACTACTGGTCTTAACTTCAGCCAGAGGTATAGCTTCAGCCCATTTGGAGAAGTAATCGGTTATAGCTAGTATGAACCGATGTCCTTTAGAAGAAGGAGGATTGATAGGACCTATAATATCCATCCCAAGCTTCAAAAGGCCAAGAACAGCAGTTGGAAGGAATTCTGACGGTTGGTGGATGAAATCTGCGTGGATTTGACAAGCTCGACATTTTCTTGCATATTCGATGGCATCCGATACCATAGAGGGCCAGTAGTAACCCATGCATCGGATACGGTCTTGTAGTTTAGGGCCAGGTTGATGTGCTCCGCAAACACCATCGTGAGCTTCATGTAACACTTGCTTTGCTTCATCACCAGCAAGATAGCGTAAGAGAAGACCGTCATAAGTCCGTCGATAGAGAGTCTTGGTCTGATTATAGTAGAATCGTAGAGACCGTCGACGAATACTCGTAGCCTCCTTGGGATCTTCAGGAAGTATATCATGGACCACAAAGTCGATGAAGGGAGTTTTCCAATCTTCACTGATACATTGGCTCGAAAAGTTACTGAACTCAATATTGATTGTTTTCAATGCAAAACAATTCCCGATTAGGACAACCACCACCTGTTGTCTTTTGATAGGTATGGCTAAGACTGCTACAAGATTGGCTAAAGCATCTGCCTCATTGCAAGCTCGTCGAACATATTCAATAAAGAAAGCCTTGAACGATGTAGCCATGAGTCGCCGCTTCATGATAAGGCACTAGATCTTGATGACGAACTTCATAGGTTCCTTAACCTGGTTAAAACCAGCTTGGAGTCGCCATAGACTTCAAGATATTCGACGTCTAGTTGTTTAGCTAATTGAAGGCCAATGAGTAGAGCATTGTATTCTGCTACATTGTTGGAGCAGGGTTCATCTAGGGAATAGGCTCTTTGGATAGTTGACCCGTCGGAGAAACAAGAACAACCCCAACTCCTGCGACAATGGCACCATTCGACCCAATCCTGGATGCACCGTCAAAGAATAGACGCCAAGTAGGAAATTCTTCGGAGATCATATTTGATTCCAATGTCTCGTCTGGAATTTCATCGTAAAGTTTAGATATTTCTGGAATAGGATGAGCCGCTAAGAAGTCTGCCAATGCTTGACCATTAACAGATTTTTGTGGAACATAAACCATGTCATATTGGGCTAGCAGATGGCCCATGTAGCTAACCGTGAATTGAGTGTACTTGGCTTCTTCATCAGTACCCGAAGAGGATTAACTCGGGAGATGACGTGAATGGTTTGGCCGATGATGTAATGTCTTCTTTTGAACACAAACATAAGAGCTAAGTATTCTTTCTCAACCGGACTATAACGGTGTTCAGCACCAATCATAGTACGACTAAGACAGTAGATGGCTTGTTCATGGCCTTCTTTGTTCTTCTGGGCAAGTAAAGACCCAATGAATGGTCCATAGCACGGACATATTAAGAATGGTATGCCAGAGATTGGTGGCACCAAGACTGGTGGGTTCATGAGATATTGTTTTATGTCGTCAAATGCTCGTTGACATTCTTCAGTCCAAATGAAAGATACACCTTCTTATTAACTAGGTAAATGGTCTGCAGCGTCCAGACAGATTTGAAATGAATCTCCTGATGTACGCAAGTCGACCTTGGAATCCTCGTAGCTTTTTAAGTTACGTGGAGGACGCATCTCTTGAATGGCTTTGATCTTCTCGGGATCCACGTGTATATCTTTAGAGGTAATGACGAAGCCAAGAAATTTACCACTAGAGACACCAAGAATGATTGGTGGGATTCATTTTCAGCTGATGTTGGCGCATTAATTGAAGATAGTTCTTAAATCTTGGATGTGATCTTCCTTTAGACGGCTCTTGACAGCAATATCATCGACATAGCATTCGACAGTCTTGCGCAGATGATCTCGAAAGATGGTACTCATAGCTCGTTGGTAAGTTGCACCAGCGTTCTTGAGACCAAATGGCATCACTGTGTAGCAGTAGACTCCGCAAGGAGTACGAAAAGATGTGTTTTTCATCTTAGGATTCATCCGAATCTGATTGTATCCAGAGAATCCGTCCATAAAGGATATCCTTTCGAACCCACAAGTTGTCGATCATGACGTCTGTGATAGGGAGAGGAAACTCATCTTTTGGACAGGCTTCATTAAGATCCCGGAAGTCGATGCAAACTCGAACTTTGTCAGTTTTCTTCAAGACTGGGACAACGTTGGCTACCCAATCTGGATGTTGTTGTTCTCGAATAAAGCCATAAGCTATGAGCTTTTTGACTTCATCATCAAGCGTCCATCATTTCTGGCTTGAACCGCCTCTGCTTGTTTAACTGGCTTTGCATTAGGCAAAATATTCAGTTTATGAGTAGCAATTTTAGGATCTAAACTGGCATGTCTTCATAACTCCAAGCAAAGACATCAATGTATTCTCGAATAAGAAGAATTAATTCTTGCTATCTGCCTCTGGGAGATTCTTGCTGATGAATATTGGACGAGGTGACCCATTTCTCTACGTCAATTTGGACCAATTGATCTTCGGTAGGAGGTTCTCGTTGTTCAAATCGGAGTTCCCATTGGGTGTCCATTCGTTGAGCCAAGGATCTGTTTCAAAATTTTCTTCGATATCTTCGTCATAACCTTCTGGAAGTTCAGCAGAGACCATGTTAGAAGATACAATCAATCGATGAATTTGGCCAATACTGGTGTCAGAATCCCAAGATCTGGAATCAGAAGAGTTAGAGCGCTCCTCACTATCAGACTCGGAGGCTACTGGAGATAAGACTGGAGGTGACATATCCAAGACCTCTTTTTGTCCTGCTATAGTACATCTCTGATTTTCTTTCGAACGGCCGTACGGATAGGAGTTCGTCTACCCTTACCATAGTTGAGGCCACTCTTGAAGTCATAACCCATCTTTCGGATGATGTCTTTTGATTGTTGACTATAACGACGAAGTTGGAGATCCCATATTATTTTTGCTATCATCCGTATAGCTGAATTTTTGTTCTGGCCCTTTACTAAAAAGTATTGGACTCTCCTCTCTTTCGAGAAGGGACAACAAAGTATGAATCATCTGGGTGTTCGAGTAAGACCTCTGTTTGAAGAGACTGTACAACTCATTGTAAATGACTGAAAGCTATCTAACATATCAAATAGCATTAGTATGATAAATGACATCAGTATACTGAAAGGAATGTTTTTCATTGATTTGTACTCTATTTACAACAGGACTTTAGCCTTAGCAGGCTTGGTCAGATTGATTACAAGAGGGGAGAAGAAGAACGTGGAGGAGGCTTGCTACGACGAAGGTCAATAACAAGCAGCTCAGAAGAGGTGAGCCCTTTTATCCTTGTTACGAGATAAATCAATAACAAGTGGCTCAGAAGAGGTGAGCTGCCTTTTATCCTTGTTACGACGTAGGTCATAACAAGTGGCTCAGAAGAGGTGAGCTCCCTTTGATTTGACCACCATCGGTTGGTTGCTTCCGGACTGGCAAGTGAATAGCCAGTGGTTTGGAGGACTGAGGATGAGAAACACGCCCTTTAACAGGTATGATGAGGGTGTCATTGGGCACTGCTTCTTGTTCTTCTTCAGTGTCAGAGCCAGTACTACCTTCATGAACTCATCTTTATACATACGAGCATCATTACAATATGCTTCGACACCTTTGAAAGGGTAGAGATCCGCACCTCTTTTTGAACCTCTCCATTGTCATCAACATACTTGAAACATTGATGGAGAGTTGAAGGAACAATGTTTGTTCATGAAGGAATGGTCTCCCAAAAGAGCATTGTAAGAGCAACCATGGTTATCTATGATATAGAAGGTCACCTTTGTGCGAAGATTGCCTATTTGGAGTTTTAGGCGAATCTTGCCCAGAGGCTCACTTCTTCCCTGGTTGAACCCCAAGATGGTGGTGATTGTGCTAGAAAGACTATGTACTGGGATCTTCAGTGCGTCTAGCATTGTCCTCGCATGATACTGAGTGCTGACCCGGGATCTATCAGAATACGATCGACCTTCATCGTGTCGATGTATCTGTATAGTATAGAGGACGGTCATGCCTATGTCTTCCATCAGCATATCATCCTGTGTGAAGGTAATTTGGAATTAACTCCAACACACTGTGACAGTGGAGGCAAGAGACAGGCTCTGATTCTGGCTTCTTTAGAAAAGTTAACAGGTTTCCGCCTGCATGAGAGCTTCACTCAGAGTTTCTCGAGTCTCTTTGGAGACGTAAGAGCTGAAAGATCGACAGCCTAGCCGGTGTATTAGCTAGTTGAGCCAAAATATCAAAATTGTATGGTTTCTCAAGTCCAGAAGGGGATGACTTCTTCAAAGGCTTGTCAAACGGACTTGTTGTTTGCCTTTGTCGGCTGCTGTCGGCTAGGGGGAATGGGTTCTAAAACCGGTGAAGACACAGCAGGGATGCCCTCAGTAGAAGCAGGTTGCACTGGAGCGGACTCAGAAGAAGAAGCAGGGTTTTCTTGAGTTTCGGAAATTCTCGTAGATAGGATTTCCTGACCTGTGTAGCAGGATTTTCTCTTCAACTATGGGGTAAAAGACACCATATTGCAGATCTTTGTTTGCCCTTGGAGCGGTCTTTTTGCTTAGAAGGAGCCTCGAAGTCTGCAACAAGATCCGGGTGGATCCACATAATCTCGTCGTTATCAAGATATAGGAGATGAGACCTTCACTCCGTGGAGGAGGGAGATTCTCGATCTCAAGGGTGGCCTTGGGGATAGGGATGACACATGCTGTACCATCTGTGGAGGAACGTTACCGAACTGTACTGAGACCATATTCACGGTAATAGTCTTTTCATCTTGTTGAAGAGTGACAACACCAGCATTGACTAACTCCTGAATCTTGCCTTTGAGCACATAACATGCTCGAGTGGGATGACCAATGAACCTGTGATAGACACAATTTGGGATGATCAGTCTTACCAACCTCGTCAGGCTTCTTGGGTCTGGAAGTTGGAGCTTATTGCTTTTGATCAAGCAATCGAAGATGCTCACGGTGTCGTTCTCGTCAAAGGAGTATTCTACTTTCGGACGAGTTTCCCTTGGTAGAAGGGCAGAAGGAGTAGAAGCAGACGTAGGTGGAGCTACGTTGACAGCCAAAGATTCTTTGTTCTTCAAATTGATGTTCAAAGTTTCTTTACCTTTGCGGTTGTTCTGGCGATTACCGACTAGCTGTCGGGTGTTCATCCTAGTCGAGGTTAGACATGTGTACCCCCAGCTGCTTGAACTTGTCAGCACTCACTTCAGCTGCTTTAGCATTAACGATAAATGATGGCCAGTCTTGAAATTGAGTTGACCCCGTCCACATGCTGATGATAGGCAAAAGATTTGCCATGCAAGTATCTATAGTGACAGCGGCCGGAGTCCTAGGAGGCATCTTTAATGCTTCTCGACGGAATCGTTCAATAAAACTTTCAGCGATTTTATTATGTCCTTGTTTGATCTTGTTGAGGGCTGACATGGTCATGTCGTTGATTCCCTCGTAGAATCGCTCCAAGAAGATTTGTTTCAAGCCCGAGAAAGAGATGATACAGCCATCAGGTAAGCTCCTGTACCAATCGTATGCTACACCGGCTAAACAGCCGACGAATACCCTGGTAAGAAGAGCGTCATTTGGCTGAAGTTGAACAGTCATTACCTCAAAGTGGTTAATGAATTGACTTGGAGAAGTGCTGCCGTCAAACAGTGAAATTGTGAGAATCTTGTACTTTGGAGGAAATGGGACTTCCTTCCATTCAACCGGATAGGGTTGTTTGATCCCCAATCTTTGTAAATTGTCCTTCTCTTTAAAAGCCTCAAATTGAGTGCGTAAAATCTTGACAGCTTCATTAGCATCCTCCGATGATGTAGAAGGAGCAGGTTGAGTGTTAGGAGGACGAACAACATGGTAAGTGCTAGCTCCAGCTCCTGACTGACTGGGTGTGGGTTGAATTTGTACAGGGGGTATTTGAGGAGATACTACCCCCAGACCTGCATTGACAGGTATCGATGATGCTATAATCTCAGGATTTACAGCAGGTGTGGTCGGTGGTACTGTATGTTGGGCCACAATGATAGATTGCATACTTACGACCATTTCAGCCATGATCTTCAGCTTGTTTTCCAGTACAGCTATTCGTTATTCTTGATTTACTGAACTAGAAGCATCTGGGTCTTCAGTGACAACATAAGCTGTCACTTCTCTAGGTACAATAGAAGATACCGTCTGTTCAGAACTTTCGCTGTATGCATCATAATCAGAGAAGGAATCATCTTCTGAATAAGAAATAGGGAGATGACCAGAGGGATCTTGGAGAAGATTCCCATGCCCCATTAAGTCTCGACTTTGGGATCGGGTGTGTCGAAATACTCCTTCAGAAGATTCTTGGAGTAAATCTAAGTACCGCTGGCTGGGCCTACGAGGCTTGCCGTGTTTGGGGCACTTTCTACCCCCAGTGTCTCGAGAAGCCATGTTGACAGAAGCATACAACACTTCGTCTTCATCTTCTGACATTGGTTCAGAAGTTGCAAAATTCAGACGATCGAAAACAGATTATTTATTGTCTGGCAACAACACTTAATGACAACCTTGTGATTACAATGATGTTCAAGTGGTTGAACTGGAGGTGCTGAGATGTTGTCCCGTTTTTGCTTGAGGTACTCCCGGAGGTCAGGAATAATGACGGGACGAGAAGAAGTCTGAGGGATATTCTTTGACCACATTCGGAACATGGTTTCAGTTCTTCAGATGTTTTGTCCCGTGAGTATATAGAGAAGTACTCACTTCATTAGCATAGGTGTCAGGATTTTTCATCCTAAAAATTTGCCTCTGATGCAGGTTGATCTTCGGCATTAGCTACTTGCGTTTCACAGAAGCTGGTCTATTGAGATAAGTCCGTAGATCAGCAAACTCACCCCCAGGGGTTTCTGTCTGAGACACCAATAATTTTTTATGTTTTGGAGCGGGATATCCGGAGAGTTGGGAGATCTTGGAATTCTGCTACCGGAGTAGACAGAATACCTCTTTGATCAGTACATTTCCCTTTGGCAGGGAGGGAAGAACTCTTGTTGAGAGAGTTCTTGTAATGATTGGTGCCGAGGCACGTTCAGATGGATCTTCTACGATAAAAACCGGAGAAGACTGAGAAAAGACCAAAGGACCTTTTCCCTTGTTTTGTGAAGAAGGGTTAGCTAAAAAGCATTTCCCTCTGTTGTCTTCCAAGTCATGGAACGAAGAAGTTCGAGAAAAGACCAACGGGCCTTTTCCTTTGTTCTGAGGAGAAGGAGGAACAGTCAACAGACTACCCCAGTGGATTGCGCTGGAGCAATAGGGTGCTTGGGAAGAGGAGCAGAGTTTTTCCCCTTGCTGTGAGAAGAAGGGAGATTAGCCAAAAGACTATCCCTATTAGACTGTACTGAAACAGCTTGTGCAGAGGTTGAAGTGGCAATAGGCGCATTGGCTGATTGCGCTTGAAAAGCTTTGGCAGATGGCCTTTTGGCCACAGAAACTGTAGTTTGTGCAGTAGGAGTCCTGGCTTCAGAATGTTTAAGTTGCACTCTGGTTGCAGGAATGGTGGGTTGCGTAGAAGGAAAGGAGGTCGCCAACTGCGCCAGGGGGAGAGGAGTTTTGCACTTTGCCAGAGTAGCATAGGAAGTGGGTTGTGCTGTAGCAGAAAGAGCAGTAGTATGTTGCGCAAGGGCAGCAGTTGCTACTGGTTCCTTGGCAGCAGAGTCAGCATGTTGCGCAGATGATTGCGCAGAGGACTGCGCAAAGGACTATGCAGAGGACTGCGCAGAGGACTTTGGAGTCCACATTGAACGGACCTTGCTCTTGGCAGAGGTTGCAGTGCGACGAGTAGTCCCAGAGTTGATCATCGCCTCATAGGCAGTCTGGTTGACCTTCACAACCAGCGTCTTCTGCGTCTTTCCGATAGACGCAACGTCACATTGAGTTGTCACTTCCTCGTCGGAGGAGAAAGTCGTCCCCAGCAGAGTCGTCATTTGTTTACAAAAACAAAAGTCTTTATTTCACAAACTTTGTAAGAAGATTACAATTGAATTCTGGAAAAGTACAACTATAGAAATCCGATCTGAAGACGATCGCTTTATCCCTTGGACGATGTAAACTTTGAAGACGATAGCCTCTGAAGAATCCAGCAGCACTTGGACAAGAACTTCTGATCTCTGATGATAATAATGATCTGATCCCCTTAATGAAGGACTTGAAACTCTATTTATAGAGTTCTAGAAATAACTAATTTGTAGTTATTCTGGATTGCACATGATGAACTGCGCTAGCAACAGACTGCGCAAACAGCGAACTGCGCTGGCAGTTACTCGATCGTGGGCCAACTGTATTAGACGCGTGGCATTATTTGATTGAAATGCGCATAGTCGTGTACAGATGGTTGCCACATGGCGAGCAATTGATGGCATGTATGCCACGTAATAAATGTCAGTTATCTTGATGGATTGTGCCACTTGAAAAGCGCTAGCATCAGACTGCGCTGAGACTCAGGCTTGGTCAAACTGCGCTGAAGTTGAACTGTCATATTGCGCTGGCTGTACAGCTGTCCTCGAGCGTTGTGCTGCACAAGAAACGAAAGGACTGCTCGTTTATCGGGCTGTCAACTGTCAGAAGATCGAATTTTTGTCAGGTAATGATGGCACTGCCACATCAGCATAGCGCGTTTGGATGGTAGCGCAGTTCAGCTTGCGCGTTTGAATTGTAGCACAATCTGCCTCCTGCACAGTCCATTTAAAGATTGCACAATTTAATTTCTTTTGCTTATTTGATAAATGTAACTTGATTTTTAGGACCTACACTCCCCACCTCGATCACTTCTTATTCTTTTGAGTTGTTGTCCAGTCTGCCGTTCAGCTTCGGCTCTGAATTCCTTGAACTTCTCGAATACTTCGTCTTTAGCCTTCAGCCAGTAGACGAACACATAATTTAAGAAGTCATCGATGAAGGTTATAAAATACTTCATCCCGGCCTTTGTAGAGAACTGTTTGAAGTCACAGATATCGGAGTGTACCAACTCCAGAAGATATGTACTTCGATTAACCCGAGGAAAGGGTTTCCTTGTGATCTTTGTTTGAGCATAAACTTCATATTTCTCTACCTTACCCCCACACTTGAAGATAAGTCCTAGACTATACATTCTGTTTATTCGTTTGCAATGAACATGCCCTAGCCTATTATGCCACAACTCAAGAGTATAAGCAGAAGGAGTGATTTCATTAATCACATTGGATTGATTTACAAGCTGAATTTTGAACATTCCTTCGGTATAAAAAGCTTTTCCGAAATATGTTTCCTTGATAGACATCACCATCTGGCCAGCATTGATGTCCATCCTGAGGCATGCGTTGCAGAGTAGGCCTCCTGAGATCAGGTTCTTGACGATAGCAGGTACGTGCTTCACGCCTTGAAGCGTCAGAGACTTCCCCGAAGTCAGCTTCAATACCACCGTCCCGATTCCGAGCACTTCAGCTTGTGCCTGGTTCGCCATCATAACCACTTCAGAAGTAGGTGTGTAGGTGGTGAACCACTCCTTACTGGAGCAGACATGGCAGGAGGCTCCACTGTCTACCCACCAGTCAGAGTCAGTCCTTACTGCATCATCCTGTGCAATCATAGCAACAACGTCAGTGATCATAGATACCTTACTAGGCTCTTCTTGCTCTGATTGCTTGGTCTTCGCTTTGCATTCACTTTTGAAGTGGCCCTTCTTGCCACACTTGAAACAAGGCATCTGAGACTTTGCCTTCTTTCGCTTGAAGGAAGTCCCCTTCACGTTCAGATTGTTAGGGTCCTTCTTCTTGCTGTGGGAAGCCGCCTGCTTTCTCCTTGGTTCCTTGGTATGAACCAGATTGACGTTAGCCAATTGCTTGGACAGTGTGTCCACCTTCAGTTGAGCCCGCATCTGGTCCTCAACATAGATTTCCTGCAAGAGATCTTCAGGGCTGATCTCAAGTTTCTTATGCATGTTTGCATAGAACTTACTCCACCCAGCGAGTAGCTTTGAGACAATCTCTCCAACAACAAACTTGTCGGGGAGGGGCGTCGCCTCGTCTTTCAGCTTTTGTCGCAGTTTCAGAAATTCCTTTACCTGCGGCAACATGGACTTCTCGTCCTCAAAGAGCCATTTGTGATATTTCAACCACAAATATCTTGCTCCTGTTTTGTCTTCTTCGTACAATTTTCCAGAGACTCCCATATATCTCTAGTAATTGGTTTTTTATTGTAAGATTCTGCTAGTGAATCCTCCATAGCATTCAGGATAAGCAGCCTGCAAATACTATTTTTCTTCTCCACTTGGCCTGAAGTTTAGTACCGCAGTAATTGCAGCAGCAGACCCAGTATCTGGAACAGTAGGTTCCTCTTCAGGAAGCACATGACCAACGTCTCTCAGTTGAAGAGTGAGAGATAAACCTTCCTCTTCCAGACTTGATAATGCTCTCCATCAAACTTTTCTAACTTATAAAAGTCAGTATTGAGGAGTGAAGCATTAACGTTTTCCATCGTAGCAATAAAGCTTTGATATTGTTATTGCCGGGGCACAATTTTTTGATGGAAAACTGAGAATATGAAACGATTGTAAAGACAATATTTTAAATCAACACTTAAGGTGATTCTAAATTACGAGAATCTAAAAAGATTTCGTAATCAACAGCAATCGATCGTAGTACTTCTAAAAAGAAGATACAATCAGAATTACTGACAACAATGAAGAAGGTGACTGGCGAAAGATGGAAGAACTCCTGGGGTGAATAATCACCGTTGCTCAAAGCTTTATTCGCCCTACACGAACAGCTTCCAGGAACCAGCAAGTTCGTCGGAGAACTTGGAACACTCCTGCTCTTCTGACTCCTCGGATGGACACGAACTCCCGTGCAAAAGCACGCTGGTGCAGCGCCTTTCCTCTCTCTCGAAGGCTGCTGGAATTCGCAAGCAAATTCCGACCAGAACAGTGTTAAAGAACACTTCTGAATTCTTTGTTTACTTGTGTTAAAAAATACTTCGTAAACTTTCTTTGGTGGCTTCTATTACTTGTATCTCTGTAGCCTTGTGAGAGAGAGGATGCCTTATATAGGCCCTGCAGCAACTGCTCGGTTGCCACAAAAATTAGGGTCATGGTAAAAACCACCCCGAACATGTAGCAACCGTCCAGAACGTGCAAACGCACGTTCTGCTGCAAGTTGCGCCCACCCTGCGCTCCTTGCACTCCGTGCGACAGAGCGCGCACTGAGCTACGCACACTGCGCGCACTGGGCGCAACCCGCGCAATCTGGGCAGCGCAACTGCTGACGTGCTAAGTGCAAAGTGCGCCAAAAAATGCCACATTACGCCACATTACGCCTCATGAACCGGAGCCCGAGTCCGAGCCCGAGTCGCGGTTTAGCTCCCATGGAAAAAATTTCCCAAGAGGAAAAAGCGTGAATGCTTTCAATTGTTGATTTAGCATTTTTCCCATTAGAAAATAATCCCACATGGCACACCCATGTGCACCTCCACACCACATGTGCATCTCTAAACTAGCAAAGCTAATATATAGAGTACAGGTCCTTTGGTCTAGCCGATGTGGGACTAAAATTCACTTTTAAAAAAGGCCAAAACCCAACAAAAAGTGCATAGCCGTCTTAGATTTTATGACATAGTCCTCTCATGCTCATAGTTATTTTGAGTATGAATTTTTTTCTACATGAAATTTTTTCTCCCATACTGAGTATTGACGTCATGCATGTCTAACTGTATGTCATAAAAACTTTTTCACGTTCTTTATATTGGAGCTTTCTCATAATCTCCATAGCTGACGTTATTGTGACGGAAAAGGCTTAGATGCATGATAAAAAAAATTGTTAACCAAAAAAAAAAAAAAAAATTCTTACAAGAAATCGCAAGTCATAATTTTGTTCCTTCTTTAATTCTTTAAAACCACATCTTCCCAATTGCATGTAAAACAAACGACAGCTTGGTCTCCTTGTGCTTTCCTCGGAAAAGAATTGGTTCCAAAGTGCTATATATACTTCTGCTTCATAGATATGATAGGCATATACTTTCATTATTCTATATCGGTTCCTATTCAATAATTTTGATGGATTACCAATAATTCCGGCACCTCATCGTATCCTTATTTTTTCTTCAATTATTTTAGCACCCGATACCCCTCTTATGTTAGGGAGAACCATTCATTCATGCAATGAGATCTTTGACAATTTGGTTGTATGCATGACATTCTAATCTGATCAACCGACATTGGCTAAAAGAAAGAAACAAAAAGATCACAAAAATCACCATAGAAACAAAACATGTTTGATCTTCATATGTTGACTATCAATATCATGTCTAGTCTTGATGAGGTATATGTCGTCGGATGCACCTCCCGATGCTCAATTACTTATCCTGTCATTCCTTTTCTGGGTTCTATCTTCTCAACTTTCAACTTTGACTTTTTTTTTATCTAATTATTATTATTATGTAGTTTATAGTTGTTATTTTGTATTACTATATTATAAACTATTATTAATGAAATTTTGTTGGGGTATCCTTCATCTCATCTTTTGCCTTAAAAATTATGTCTGATCTTGAAGAGTTAATTGCGGGATCGTACACAATTTAGTATTTTAAGACTAGTGGCCACATATTTAACACAAGTTTGATCATGAAATATGATATTGGATTTGATACAACTAATTCAAAAGAAGAAATTTTTTTGTAGCCACCCCCGATACACCTCAATGTTGATAGGTCTATTGAGCGGGGGTGGGGTTATAAACCTATGTAATAAATACTCCGGAGTTAGATTTGGTATTCCTATGTATAATAGAAATATCTCAATGGAGTTAAATTGGGTATTCCTATATAACAGGAATACATCAATGGTCTGGATTGAGTATTCCTACATATAATAGGAATACCTCAATGGTTTAGATTAGTTGTAAGCTTGAGGCTATATATATTAGGTATTTCTAACCCAAAAATATATCTCTAGATATTGCAAAAGGAGGCAAGAGTGCTTTAAAACTTTTAGAGAGAGAAAGAAGGAATTGACTGCGCCTACATCAAAAGGAGATCATTTCGGGTAATTCTTTCTCGTCATCTTCGTTCTTCGTGTGTTTTTAATCGTGTTTTTTCTTCAAGGAGTTTTGGTGATTCATTTGGATCGGTGATGAGTTTGTAAGGAGCTGGTATATTTTATTCCATTAGTGAAGGTTTTTAGGGTTGGACTTCGATCGTCCCGTAGTTTTTTTCGCAAGGGTTTTCCACGTCACAAATTGATTGTCTACATTTTGCTTCTTTGTGATTTTGAAATTTGGTTTTGTGTGTTTTTCTTTGGTTCTCTGGCAGTCTCTTTGGTTTGGGAGAATGCTTTTCGCATTTTGTTCCCAATACGTGGTAACAGAGCTATTGGTTGGTGTTAAGGTTGACAATCAAACTAAGGAGAAGAGAGAGATGCGAAGCCGGTGCACATAGTAAACATAAACGGTTCCAATTACCATTATTGGCGGAGCAAGATAAGGATTTGATATTTGTCAAGAAGTTGCATTTTTCGGTATTTGCTTTCCGAGAAGCTCATTGATAAATCCAAAGAGGACTGAAATTTCGAGCACATACATGTGTGTTGGTACATACGTAGTTTCGTTGACGAGAACGTGTATAATCATGTTGCCAATATAAAGCACGCATTTGGAAGAACCTGGAATCTTTGTACGCGAAGAAGGGGTAAACAAGCTATTCCTGATCCGAACGATGATGGGTCTAAGGTACAAAGATGGTACATCTATCATGGACCACATGAGTGAGTTTCAGGACGTGGGTGACCAGTTATCCTCGATGGAAGTCAAGTTCGACGACGAAGTTCAGGGGCTATGGTTGCTATGTACTTTGTCAGACTGTGAAAGACTGTACAAGTGTCCATGATCGCTTTTCTCCAAAAGACGTATTTATTCTGGAGTTCGCTAAGAGTGGAGTACTAAATGAAGAGATGTAAAGGAAATCTCAGGACATGTCTCTTTATTACTGAAGAGATGTAGAGGAAATCTCAGGGCATGTCTTCACTATTACATTTATAGGCGTTTGTTTAGGGTTATGGAAGGAGTAAAAGCAGGGGTTCCGGACGTGGCTGGAGAGACATGAGCAAAGGCAAGTCCAAGGGTTGGTTCGAGGACTCAGAGTACTACCATTGTCATAAGAATAGCCACATCAAGCGAAATTGTTTCTCTTGGAAAAGAGAGAAGAAGAGCGACAAGGAAAAGCAAAGCGAACACAATAATGGCTGCCTCGACACCTGGAGTTGATGTGATCATTGTAGGTGATGAGGTAGTCATGAACCTCGCCTATAATGACAACTCTTGGCTGGTGGACTCAAGGGCTTCAACGCACGTATCTCACAACAATATACTATTTGCTACTTACACAATAAGAGATTGTGGAGTGTTGAAGATAGAAAATTGAGATATGTCAAAAGTTGTTGCTATTGGGATGTACATTTGAGAGCCATTTGTTCTCAAAGGTGTTCGTCATGTCCCTGATATTTGTTTCAATCTGGTGTCGGTTGGAAGGTTGGATCAAGAGAAATTTTTAATTTCTTCGAAAACGATCAGTGGAAGCTTTATAGGAGTTCAACAGTGATTGCCAGAGGAAGCAAAAAGTCTGGTCTCTACCATATAGAAGGGAACACACAGGGGGGACATGAGGTGAATGCAGTCAGTGATGCATCTACGGAGTTGTAGTACAGGTGTCTTAGCCATATCAGCGAGAAGGAATTAATGTAACGCTCCAGTCCCAATATATGTAGGACTAGGAATATGTACATGCCAGTATGTATACGCAGACTATTCCAATATGTGGAATCCACATATACACACATAAGCTATAATAATGAGCTCCATCTCATAACAATATAACATAGTCACAGCAATATCTATATCTCATCCACAACGACAAATAAAAGAAATAAGTAACCAAATGTCTCAACTGAAATAAAAAATAAAATATTTGCTGGGCGGAGATAAATCCACTACCGAGCGACTGAATAGAATCAACTGAAATAACGAGGTAAGAAACTACATAAGTCCATCATCTAAAAAAAACTCATATATATCCCGAAGGTGAGACCTCCTCAGTTGCAAAAGAAGAGTCTAGTCCGGAACCGTACCTCAGGATACTGTCCGTCGTCTATACCTGGAGAGATCATCAGGTCCTCAGAGGGACGTAACAAAATACATAATCATGCTATATGAACTATCAGAATAGAAATAATATGCAAAGGACCATCCTAAACATAAATATGCAAAAGGGGATCCTAACCGTCTATCGTACAATTAGAGGACAACTTTCACATGCATGGGTGGGATTTGGTTATGTATAAATATACTGTCATCCAGTCATGTATTCAGCTGTAACGTCCAAAACGTCAGAGGGTATCTGCAATTTATATCACGCCATAGTTCCATCCGGAGACTATGGTTGCCTTTGGCTTCCCATACGCACTAGTGATTGTCCTCCCCCAGATTTCTATACTGACCAAGTCATGTTCGTAACCTATCCAGTTTTGTAATTGCTTGAGTCTCTATACCCTAATCACAACAGTTACGATCATCTAACCGTCACACGACTCTTACGTACCGATGATCAGTCAAATACGTAGTTCATGCCCTTAGCAAAATATCTCAAACCGTGGCATGTGGGTGTCATGGCTAAAGGAGATATAATGATATCCCACAACAAGAAGGTAGTCCGCTAAAACTAAGTCAACATGCATACAATAAAAGAAAGCAACGGAAAACGACTAATCTAGTCGTTTGCACCCAAGTATGACTTGGACGCACATTTTATAACATATGAACTAAACAAATATGAAACAAAAATAACAAAATAATGAAAATAAATAATATGAATAGTAAATATAGCAGGTATACTTGTATGGTGTTTGTTTAGTATTTTGAGGACATCCAGTAGATGAAATCAACAAGTCAGGAGAAGCTAATAATGGAACTTCCGCAAACGCCTCCGAATACTGAAACAAACATCACCAATATCTTTGGAATAAAAGAAATGTTTAAGATTGACTACCCATAAGTCCAATTCTAGACACAGGGACAAATTCGGGTCAAAATGATGTCACCGTTGGACCCGCTTTGTACCGAAAAGCGTGCCAAAATTTGTGGTCTATAGAGTCAACAAATTATATACCTACGAGTCTAGTTTTTCTATATAAAATTAATGGTATGTCCAAATTTGAATTCCAATGAGCCGAGTATAAAATCGCCCGTTAAATTGGATCGTGGGGTCCACAAAATGGCGTTCCGAAACTGTCTCAGAATCGGACCAAACTTGGCTCATAGGACCAAAAAAATGACACGAGTCCAGTGGCGCAAGTTTCGAATCGAGATAACAAATGTGCACAAAATAATTAAGATTTTTGGGAAAAGGACGATACAACATTCTTCGACCGATACGGGTCGAATTCATTGCACACGCAACCAATTCAAATTCCGTCAAAGTCCACACGTCCACAAAGTCCGTATGCATTTCGATGCCCTCGGTTTGCGATGGGTTCGTCCGGTTGTCGAGTCGGACCCCGTATCGAAATTTTTAAGGTTTTAAAAACTGGTTTTTCTTGATTTTGGAACTGAAATTAAACAGAAACTATATCTCTAAAATAAAACTATTTGGAAGGGTTTAAACTTGGTTAGGTTGTCTACAACTCCTATTCAGTTGGTGTTCTAAAATTCTTTTTAGATGAACCGCAATTGGCCTCCAA